>CAUPSG010000729.1:0-150272 GCA_963513935.1 Aphrophora alni
TGACCATGTTTTCAATATTATTTGTTTGAACTTACGGTTTGTGAAATTTGCTATAAAAGTGATGGTACTGCTTATATAAACAAGTTTGATGCAAACAAAATAGAAGTAATTCTGTGGCATTAATAATATTTTACCGAACCCCTGAATCTTTTTGGGCAAATATGGTTGATGCAAAAATATATGTTGTGAATTGTATCAAATATTTTATATTAATAAGAAAATTTTTAATTGATTTATAAGAATTTCCATACTTGACCATAAAAAAACTCAAAAAACAAAACAAAATTTAATTAATAATTATGATCAATCTTATAAAATTATTACAATTTATTTATTTTTTTTTTTAAAATTAATAATGTTCTAAGTAATGTAGTTTGAACATAACATATGTTTAGATGTAGAAAGTGTAACGTGCTAACAACATACACTCTATTAAAGTAGGAGGAAATACATATTCCAAATCAAGCCAAGCTTATTTTAAGACATTTTTTTTCATTATATTTAGTAATTAAATAGCAAAACATCCCTTGCCATACTCACTACGAAAACCAAAGAGAACCGTAATTAAGGACCGTATTGACCTCACAAAGGATAATTGCTACATGGCTTCAGAAAATCTGTTCATTAGCAAAGTTGGGAAAGCATGTAGACAAGCATGATGCTCCCCCCCCCCCTTAAGGTTTTTAGAAACTTAGAGTTCTTATAACTAAATATTATTGAAAAATTCATTATCATTTAACTGCATGTCTAATAATGACTTTTTATTTATTTAAGTAAAAACAATGTTTATTAACCCTATACAATATATATATAATATATATATATATATATATATATATATATATATATATATATGTGATGGTGATGATATTTGAAACCATGTATGACGGATTAGTTTTGAAATATAGGAAAAGGGATTTAAAACTTTGGGCCACATATTGAAATATTTAATTGATATTTTTTTAAAATGAATTTAACTTAAATATTTCTATTATATTTTGCACTTTCCTTTCATATATGTATGTATGTATATATATAATATATATATATATATATATATATATATATATATATATATATATATATATATATATATATATATATATATATATATATACAACGCTTTCAAATAACATGATATGAGTATAAACATAAAAAAAAGTCATTTTGATAAAAAGAGATTAAATTACTTAATCGCTTCTTACATAATTTTTCTGATGTAATTTAACTTTAAAAAAAATAAATATTTAAGAATAATTTGTTATTCATAATTTAAAAACATTTTATACGTAGAAAATAAAAAATAAATAACGTAAACAATTGAAATAAATAATATAAATGAATGGTTTTTAACAAGTATGCAAAGAATATATGTTATGCATATTACAATAAAAAGAAAACAGTTAAAAATATAAACATTTAAATTTTTGGTTTAATACTTTTGTAATTAAAAATGTTTTACGTATCAAAACTTTCAAAAAATAGTGGTTTGACTGTATAAGCTAAATGTTTAATTTTCCTATTTACAAAAAAAAAAAAAAAAAAAAAACAACTTAATATATGAAATGCTGAATTGTGCTTAGAGTTGATTGTAAAGTTACTTTCTACTAATCAACAACTAAGGAAGCTCTCGTTTCATTAGTTGGCGCCATTTTTCATAGAAATGGTTGAGATTTATTGCGAAGGTAGGACTTGGGAGTACGGTTTGGGGGGCGGGGTACGTGAATCTACTTTATTATACGTTGCCGGGTCATCAGATCGCGTGCTAAAATTAATATAAGTACACTGGGCGAATTTCAATCTAGGCTAGCCATTGTTGACGATTAATTCTAAAAGCTATTGATTTAAAACTACCTAACCAATCTACAGTAAAACCAATATTAATATTAACTACATTGTATTGCCAAGGCCTGTCGAACTAATACGAAAGGCCTATCATGGCCGTGTTTTAGTTCAACTAATAATATTACGATAAGAAAAACGTGTAGCACCCAGATATAAACCCTAGAGCCGTGCCGGCTCTATTCCATTGGTTTTAGCTAGGCATGCTACTACGGCACCAAAAACGAAGCAAAGAAGAACCCTGTGCAGACGTTTTCCCTCACTCTTGGTTGGAACACTACTCCTCCGTTATCTAGTCCCACGCGTACATACAAGATAGCGAAGGGAAGGGGGGAATAGTGACTAATCACCACATATTGGACCAATTATTACTGAGATTTGCAAACAACAGGGTTGAATTTAAAGGCAAACTACAGTGGATGATTTCAAAAGTAAACTACGATGAATGATTTTTACTTATTGCTTACATGCAAACAAATCTCAAAAACATATTGTTTCCATTTAAGTTTAGCTTAAACCAACAATTTGACAAATTATAAATTTTAATTTAATTTAGTTTTTAAATATATTACATAAAAAAAACATGTTATATTACAATTAAAGCTGTATATAAACATTAATCTTATGATATTCGGATATATTTTAGTAGCTAATTTACAATATTTTGCTATATGTTTATGGGAAGGGAGAGTGAGACGGATATTCCACTCCCTAATAATTATTAATTATTAATCTTGTAGTTAGCTACCTTCCGTAATTGATTTATTAGTGCAGATATGTAGAAGCTATTTTAGACTCAATCTAATGATGAATATGCACGAGTGCGTTGGGCTTTGAGTCAAATTATTTCATCCTTACCTATTCTATAAATCCTTACCTATATTGTTTTTTAATGTTTTGTTTTACACGTCAATTAAAACCTAGACACTTATTTTAATAGTTATGGAATACCTTGTAATGAGAATATGTAAATTTATGTACTTACCAATATAAATATATCAATTGAAAAATGTTTATTTATTGGTTAATATATTCAAAATGATTTTTAACAAGCAATAGTTTTATTGTAACTATCTATTTTGAATTTGTGTAATATTACGTGGTGATTATAGTATACGTGTTATTTTGTATATACATAATTTATGATAACTTATAAATTGAACGATTCCAGTGAGGACTATACAAGCAACTTTATACATTAGTAAAATGTATACAAGGATAGAGCTTAATATATTTTATTATGTTAATAAATAACTTATTATGTATTTGTCGTTTTAATTCACAAATGTGCTCCATTGTAAAGATATATTCTTTCTTGTCAGTGGATTTTTTTATCAACTCTGTAATAAGATCATTTCAAAATGTACATTTGAAAGCTATTTTGTCATCTTTACAACCTAACGATAATTTTGTACAATTTACGGTAGAGATAAAATAAACAACTTTGTATAAGAAAACATCATACATATAAAGAGCTCTACAATAGAGATGTAACTTTTTTTTATTTAGCGATGTTGAAAGTATAAACTTATATTTATTATTATATTAGAAAGACGAGTGTTCTGTCTCGTTTACGATATTCTCAGACCTCACAACAGTTTATCAAGCTTTCAGTCGGAATCTTGTGTTTTATAAGCTTTTAATTTACTCAAACATAGTGAATATCAATAATATTATACTCTCAGAAAACATATGATTTGTTTTAGGGAGATAAAGTTCTCTTATGGAGTTGTAAATCGGAAGTAATTATAATTTTCATTTTCAAATTTCTAAAAACAAAGTATTAGTTATAACAAATCTCTGAATATCTAGATGGTTTCTACAACTTGTCGAAATTTTCGTTGTGTTTATTAAGTTGTCGAATAAGTTGAATTATTTTGTATTGTTTTATTGAGAGTAGTTTAAATTGTATGTCTTTATGTGATATGACCAACAATACATTTTTTATTATGTATAATAAACCTGGATTAGCATTATACCTCAAAATTCTTTCAAATGACATCAATTAAAAAAACCAAAATAAAATGACAGCTCTTCATATAACCTCACATATTTTGCATAATTAATGTTATTTGATTGGGTTTAGTTAACGTAATTGTTTAACAATATAAAGGATAATCCTTAATTATTTAAAATAATAGACTTTATTTATAAGTAAATGAGTTGTCCCAACATAACTTTAAATTGTATATTTGAAATATATTCTAGAAATTGAGGACATTCTATTTTTTATGTGAATGTTTAATAAATGTATTTTTTGAGAGCGTGTGTAGAGTTTTATTTTTTTATTTATTGAAACTGTATTTGTGTTTGTTTTAAATTTTATATGTCGTCATTAAAAACTACTTATAGGGAAATTAAAATATACATTATACACACAGTGAGGCGTTTGTGTTAACTCAGGTACACGTTTCAACGAAAATGTATCCATATTCAGTAATGAGACAATGAAGATTTAGAAATTCTCGTAGAAAAGATTTTAGGTTATTAAATGTTTTATTTGGGTGTAAGTTGTATTTTTAATTTTAAATTGTAACGTTTTTATAGAAGCAGTTAGATATAAAATGTACTTTTATGGTTAACTGTTTCCTAAAAAAATTTATTATATAATACACTGACTAATAACATAAAGAGTAAATTCAGTAACATTGTTATAAAGGGGAATATAAAAAAGGGTTTCCTCGTAATAAATAAAAACTCTCTTTTTCGAATAGAATCATTCACCGTATCAGTTTAATAAAGTTTTACATTCTCCAGAGTCTGTAGTATATCCTGATTCCGGCGACGCATCATTAGCTGTATGTTCTGTATCAGATAATGTATCCTCCAATTTATTTGGCTTCTAACAATAAATATATACATCGTTGTAAGTTATATATATATATATATATATATATATATATATATATATATATATATATATATATATGTGTGTGTGTGTTACGTAATTTGATATAGGCATACACGAAAGAGTCTATCTACTATATAATTGTAGTTTTATGATTAAATTTATTCTGTCTGGTTTAATGAGACCATGTTAGAGTTAAAAGAATGAACGAATTAAGGAAAGGAAACTGAGAGCGTCATTATTTTCAGAGAATTCTAAATTAGGGATTGCACTCATTAATGAAATACTTTTAAAAAGTATGGATATATTTTTACCTAAATGTTTTCAAACATATTTTTTGATGCTGTTCAAAATATATTTCATCGTTTAAAACTTTTCGGTTTAAGACAAAATTCAGAATATATATATATATATATATATATATATATATATATATATATATATATATTCTGTTTTATGTTTATTAGTAGGGGAAAATATTTTTTCAAACATCCTACAGTATTTTCTTTTGCACAACTATAAAGTCTAAATCCAATAGGGTCTAATTGTGTTACTTTTGACAAAACTTATGAAAGCTATTATTGAAAATATAGCTTTAGAATTAGAAGCAAAACAACAACATTTCCTCTAATAGCCATAATAGTTTTTCAGTAATTTATAGTTGAATTAAACACATTTTTAATGTTACTATTCGCAAACATGAAACAAGTAGGTAAAATACAAACGGCTTAATGTGTAATTAACGGCTTACAAGTAGGTTAAATTTAAATTAAATTGTGTTGTGATGCATCATTGGGAAATACATTCTGAAATACGGCTTTATTTATCTGTCATTAACAAAATGTAAAAGTTACTTTGCGATGATAATTTTTATTAGTCATTTAGTTAGGTAACTGCAAAATAAGATTTGTGACTGAGGTTTTTAATTTAATAAATACAAACTTTGTATTTTTATAGACAGTAAATTACACTAATTCATATCCTGTTCACGTTTCAACTTTAATGTTTTTATACTATTTACATATTTCAATTATAATATGTAAACTAACCTATTTAGTATGTCATCCACTACTATGAAAATAACACATAAGGATAAAATATCTATTACCTGTAAAAAATACATTAGCAATAATAAAATTCATCTATAACAACTTTTTGAACCATTTTTCGCGGTGCAATTGATTTTAATAAGATTTCATCTCAAGTAACACGCCCAAATCTTTCACCTTTCCGAAACTTGAGGAATGAACAAATCTATATCGGAGTTATATTTATGATAACTTGAATATTTTTATATTTACATCGAATTATGATATATGACAACAAATTGGATCAGCCTGAATCTTAGAATACTAATAAGGCAAATAAATAAATATATCATTTGCAATCACAAATTATTGATTGCTTACATATTATTGACGACTAGTTATAGAATAGTTATAAAAAGATAGACTATTCAATAAATTTATATTACAATAACATATCTAAGAATAGCTAATATTACATCAATATACGTATAATAATTTATAATGATGGTACTATTTTTATTTTTTTTAATTCGAATATAGTTTAAAATGGTTTTTATTTGAAAATCACTATGTTATTAGAATAGAAAAATGTTTAAATATACACCGCTAATTTGAAAAAGAAATAGTGCACATATTTATATGATTAATTGATGTCATAATATATTAACTTTTTTATAGTGTCCTATGTAGTACGCAAAATTAAATGCTAAGGAAATATAATTGGATTTAATTAAATTACATTAGATTTAACAGAGGATTCCTAAAATATTTTATCAATATATTAACTGTACGTAACACCCAATCAGACGTTGTAAAGTTAACTGTGACAGTATAAAACGTACTAAATATTATAATAAACAGTTTTTTGTTTGAAAAAAATTTAGTAACGTAAAATATTATTTTGAAACTAGTAGACAATTTACAAACAATTTATTTCAATTTGTTACAGGAATTATATTTATCAATTGTATAAATAAATCGTTGTTCTTATTGTAAATTGTTAATTAACGATTTAATATTTTTCTTAAATAAATAAAATAGTATTTTTATACTGATAAAAGAATTAGTAAATAAATTATGCTGTTCCTATACACTCTGGAACAAATGTATTTATTCGGTAGACGTAATAATATTAGACAATTGTTCATATACGGCTGTAGAAGATCCTCTGAATATTAAACTGTTTTTTTCCTAATTCAAGGACACGTAATTTCTAATGATACGCTCTCCCTAAGAAAAAGAGGTTGATCGACTTAAGGAAAATTAAGCACATCCCTCCAACACGCACCATTACCATTATCCATGTTTAAATGTCATAAATCATTATATTTAATAAAAATTTCACTGTAATATAAATTAGTAATAATGTAATCAATACAATTTAATTAAAACTCTATTCTAATTAAATGTAATGTCGTCACAATTTTCAAACTAATTTAATTACAACCTAACACCTAAATTACAGATAAAATTCTTTCCACTCTTGGGATCATAATTTACAAATAATTCCACTCCATTTGACGTTACGATAGTGCACAATGCAAATAACCACAAGATAACACGATTTATTATTCTGTCCTACATTCACTATCTCACACTATTTCATTTCATTGCTCTGAGAATATCCTAAAAATGTATGGACATGTTAACTTTTAAATTATGAAAATCTTTAGCGTTTCACTTTGATATATGTGTTTTTTATATTGATTTGTATTATAATGTATATTAAAAATTTTGCATTAAAACAATTTTGTCTTTCAACTTCATTTGATAAACAAATTTTATTGCAGATTTTTCATTAACTACATTTATTTTGATATATAAACATGATATATAAAAGTAAGTTTGTTAGTTCTTGTAAGTAAGTTTGTAAGTTGTTAGAGATTTTATAATGTTCTTATACGTATAAAGATTTTCTATAACTTTACTCAATTATTAATTTCGGTGATATTGTTGCAACTGTGAGGTGTAATTCCGCTCTAAATAAAATACAAAATCAAACATTAAAAACAAGTAACTACCACCTTATATTTATCGTTAAGGTTTAATACTTCTATACGTTCACCAGGCAATGTAATTTGTCTTGAATCTTTCCTGTAACACGCCATTAACCATTGTTTCCTCTACGGATAAAATTCTCATTTACTCGAACTCGATAATATATCTGTTGTTTACGTAAACCCTTGATAGAAATAATCGCTAAGCAGCTATCAAGTATGTTCAGAGAATGGAATTTATTACGTGCTTTGTCTATACGTTTCAATTGTGTTTAGTCGAAATGTATCAGCGTCTTCAAAATGAAATATAAAAACACAATTAAAACTTCATATAAAAATAAATTAACAACAAACTGTTGTCATTGTTTTACCATTAAATTTTTATAGTGACATTAAACGGAAAATCAAACAGGTACTTGCGTTATTTTAATAAAATCCAAGAAAATTTTATCTCTTAAAGCTACATATAATCGAATATTTTGTTTTACGTTTTGAGGTTATACAATTAAAATAATCATTTTTAATAATAGAGATCTCTTAAAAAATAAATAAATTATACGGATTTATGCACAAAATTAACCAATATCTATTCTTAGACACATGTTATAGGTCGCCTTTACATTGTTCAATTCATTGATTACTACAAAATATGAGCAATACTGCTAGAAATAGAAAACCATTACTCTGTAACAATAATTATATTGAATACAATATCTTTAAATTTAAGACTAATATCGTGTTTATATGTTTATTTTTTCTAAAGAAATAAAGAAAAACAGTAATTTAAATAAGAAATCTTTACAGTGATTAAAGCCACCTAGAGAATTTGAAATACTTTAATATTATCATTTGTAGTGAAACAATGCCTCAGATTTTGTTGATTTGATAGTAAGAACGAAAACTTTTCTATCTAGAGTAGAGAACGTTTTCATTATGTAGAAGACATTTTCTTGATTAAATAAACTGAGAGCGTTCCAGCAATAAAGTTTAACGTACTGTAAACGAAGAATTAACCTTGGGTAAACAGGAGAGATGTGTGAAGTTGAACAGTGTATAAATAATGCTGCTGTTTCATCTGCTGTAGTTGTCAAATTGTATAAACGAACCCTAAATTAATTTGAAATAATGTTGTGCACTTGTAACTTAATGTTCTTCTATGCCTAAAATATGAAATAATTTTGTGCACTTGGTTGTAAGTTAATGTTCTTCTATGTTTAACTTAATATTATCAACTTGCCTAGTTGACAAATATATTAATGTTACATTTTAAAAGATGTTGAAACCTTTTTGCAGTTTTTGCAGTTAACTGTTCAATTGAATGTCCTAAAGATACCTGGGAAATTTAGAATGTTTGTACACTTCGAATATTCAATAGTATTTAAAATTATCACAATTTGTTAATAACAGAAAAATTATTTTGATTTTTCTTTATTGCTGGAATAATTAAGTAGTTTTAAGAAAAATCACTATGTTTAAAATCCATTAAACAACTCTATAGGTTTGTAATGAAAGAAGAAATATTAACATTTTTTATTGTTTGATACATTCTTGACAACATTTAAACTACAGTTATCAATCACTATATCTGTCTCGATTAAAACTGGTCCTACATGTTAAATTTAAACACTTATATATGATTCATATATTGGTTTAATTTCAATACTTATGTTGGTATGGAATTTTTTACAATAGACATAATAACATGTTTAACTCTTAGACAAGTTAGTTGTTCTCCAAAATGGCTACCTATACACAATACTTACATTATTACAATCTACAATATGATCATTTCTTACAACGGTTTGTAAATTTGAGTGTTTCTGTTATAGTAAGATGTTTTGTCCATTGTAAATATGTCAAAATAAAAAAGGATTTTATATACACAATTTTTTTTTAAAAGGTTTAACTTTTTCTTGACATAAAGTTTGTTAATTTGTTTTAAACGTTTTATCAAGTATAAGTTGTTCTAACACCGAAGTTTCTTTTGATTGTCCGTAACTTCTAAGAAAACTTAAGACACTTCTGTAGCTTTAAGGCACCAAAGATAACATTGTTACCCCAGATTGGTTCTGATTCATAAACCCTCTTTTATTGATATATACTCACTTTGTAGTTTACAACCTGTTGAACTCATAAATGTCATCCACTGACTAGGCCTGGATAATTATTATGTAATTGCTATTTCAAACATATGTCCCCAACGTCTATAACATGTCCCCAAGCTACGAAATTCATGGTTTAACATGATATATCCTTAGAAATATGTATCATCGAAAAATATATGTATTAAGACGAAAACACATAATATTGGTTTTAACATGATGAATTCTTTCATTTAATCGAGTAAAGATTTTGTTTTGTAATTGATTTCACGAGATCACGAATGTTCTATTAATTTTCATTCTCTTACACATTTCCATGGATTTTCCCTTACACATTGATTCCATGGATGACATTTATAATGGATTACACACGTATGTAATGCGAAGACAAACTTGATTAAAAGGTAAATGATTTTTAATTACTATTACTAACAAAAACCACTAAACTGTTGATTTTTATTTTATATGTAAGTATTTATGTTATTTAAATTCCGTAAATCGCATTAAGGAAAATTATTTTGTGATAAGTTATCTTAAAATATAAGCCCTTTATATCTGGGTAGGGATAAGACATATGTTTATGAAGGGGGATGAGACAGGAGAGGATTATAATTTGTTTACACCTCAATATTACAAGGTATAGTTTTACATGATATGACATACATTGTGTGTTCTTGATCCCGTACACATTTATGGAATTTATATTTTTATAGCAAATTACAGATATTAGGTTAAATTGTAAATTTATAAAACATTAATTAGTTTATTATTTTAACAATTTGTTTAATAATTAGAGGCAACATAATAATAAACAGAAATATGTAATATAACCGAATAGTGTTAACGATAAGTCAGGCAGTAGTTGGCTTTATTTTGAGTTGTTTACATTGTTAGGCTGTTGATAGGGTATTGTTTAATTGCACATAATTAATTATTTGCTTTATAAAATACTATAAAATAAAGATCAATTTGTAACCACCGCTGTGTGATCACTCTCATGAAGTGATTATGATTATGGGAGTTTAGGTTATTCGTTTTCTATTTTTTATTGCAATGGATTTTCTTAATTACATTTGTTAAATGTAATGGATCCTTATTATAACTCAATCAGCAATTTCCGGAGAATATCCGGTAGAAAATTAAATGGAGTATTCTTAAAAGAAAGAAGTAAAGGCAATACTTTAGTCGTAGTTTGAGGATTTCGAAATAATGATTAGGTAGATTTTACAGTGAAATCCTTTCACCACTAGGACTTCAGTAACGTCATTGAGGTTCTTGGATTGGCCACTCCATAAACTGAAAGAAAGACCACTTAAATGTCTAAATTTCGAATATTAACAGAATAATATTTTTACTAATTTATTTTACATTTACAAAGATTTGAATGTAATCGCTTCTGGTATGAATCAAATATATTTTAATGAATTTACTCAATGTTTTATATTTTCCAAACAATAACAACAACAAAACTTATTATTTCAAATCAAACTTATATATATATATATATATATATATATATATATATATATATATATATATATATATCATAGGTATGTATTTAAACTTTCTACAAAATATACTTATCGTGTTATTCAGAAAACATAAATACATTTTTAACGTATTGAACAACAAAACTTTTAACCATTTAACAATGGTATTTAACTATGTAACAAACAAAAACTGTGTCATGGTTGTTTTTAAACATTGATGCGTTTAGAGGATGTTGAAGCAGGAAAACCATAAAATAGAAATGAGAGACAGGGAATATGCAAAAATAAATCATTTTATCTCGTGAATATTTGATTTATACGACACGATGATATCAGTTGGTTCAGATATCAATCTAACATATGTTTTTAGTACTCGGAAAAACAAGTTTACGTCTGTATAGACAGAGGTAATTCTTAGTGTACGCGTATTAAATGTACATAGCTGAAATTTATGGTAATGTCTGAAATAAAATGTATGTATTTTATTAAATATAATACATGTCGGTAAATTCACTATATAATCCCTAGAGAGATTTTTCGTGTATGTCATCTATTCAAGAAGTTTCTGTCATGTCTTTCAACTAGCTTTTTCAAATAGCTTAAAAAAAAGTTAAATCTTTAGTAAAATTTTTGGAAACAAATCCCAGAATAACCAAATGTATCGAATCTACAAAACAAACCGTTCAACCATTTTGCATTCAATTTTCACTAATCAGTTTAGCTATTCATTTGACTACTCTTTTTACAAGATAAGATTTAACATCTACTGATTTTAAAAAGTGTGTAGTATTAATTATTATATGTAATATTTATGTATTATATTATTATTATTTCTTCAAAATCTCTTAAGTGAAATATCTTCACAATGCTTAAAATATTAATTTGTTTAACATTGGAGTATAAATTTAAGTAATTTATCATCTTGGGGCTTCGTGCAAGAAAGGAACTAAAGTAATTAGTTGGCCTGTAATATATCAGACGTTCTCATATTTTGTAAATTGTTTACAGCATATCACGGCAAATAATTGTAAAATATAAACTAACAGTTCTTGAATTACATTTAGTTTTCGATTAAATATGAAAAAGGTATGGAGTTTAAACAATTTGTCCTTTTGTGTCTGGAAATAGAATTATATTGGAAGCAATTTTTAATAATTAATCTTAAAGTATTTGACATGTTTTGTTGTAACGTACATATTAAAAAATCTTAAGGAAGTATAGACTCCTTTTTATTCATTTTTTTTGTTTATGGACGGTATATAAAGGATAATCTAATGTAGAATCAAAATTTAGTTTTCGTATAATATACCCGACTTAGATATTTTAGTGGGTATAGAATAATAAGGTATGCAAGTGGTTCCAGTTCAATAACTGTAGAGGCAAGAAAGTTGAGGTATTCACCCATAATCTTTTGAATGAAATGTGCAACTTTTAACGAATTGTGATTTCGATTGATGGCTGACCATATATTAAGATACTGAAGAGCCATACCTCTAAGTCAGAATCTGCACGAGCTATTGCTCTTAAGTGAATTATATTAGATTTATTAACAACAAAGAAATTAAATGTTATCAAACCAAATCACAGAGCAGGCAATAAGTTTGACGTGATGAAAAATTTCAGCCTTTGTTATCGGTAGAGATCCACATAAATATACAAATTTTTAATACAATTAATTACAACCCAACCTATAACTGTAATCCACAACAAGACCAATATCTAAATATTATGTATTATGTTTTTCAACATCTCAAGAGCACTGTTATTTTAATTATAAGAATTATTTGATTTACAATGTTAGGTAGGGAACGTTGTTTCTTTTTATTATTTTTAATACAAACAATTTTTTTTTATGTCAGGAAGCTAAGTTAAATATAGATAAACGGTAAACTATGAATAAACCTAACCTAAATAGTTCCAATAAATATACATTAAGCTGTTTAAACATAAAACATCCTTACGACTATCATACAGTTAAAGCAAGTTCATATGTTGAATTGTAAGACGACGTAGCTAAGAGGAGCATTCAGATAATTTATAAGTGGAAAGTTGTTTCGCACAGAGAATTGAATTGCGTTGTGAAGGTGTTAAAGTAACACGATAAAACGTTTTAAGAGTTATATCTTATTTCACGAATTTCAATTTAACCTTACTTTTATTAAACAATTCTCCTGCAACAAACAATCAGGCATTTTCAACATTGGCCTGATCTAGATTTTTGATCTTTCATTGTAAAGCTGTGTAAATTGTAAAAGTATTTTTCTATCCATATTATATATTTAAAACATAAAATTTTGAATATCTGACATGCATATCTATTTAATGGGTGGTATTCTTGTTTGGTGTGTGAGATGTTCTGATATGAATTTCTCAGGAGTTGAACCAGTAACTGTGTTCAAATGTTAACACAAGAAATAATTTTGCTTTATTAAATGCTGCAAATTACTAAATTCGCGACGAGGGAATTTGATGTATTTACCACATATCACGCTACCAAGAAAGCTTTAAGCCGTCCTAAACCATTCAATGGTCGTTACGTCACTTATTAAGTAATCCTTATTACGGCACAATATAATTATTATTTTTAATGTAATACTTATTATATACGACAATGTAGAAAAATAGATTTTACACTCTAGTATTATATAATTGTATACACTCTAGTCTATACATGTAATTATCATTCATTTTAAATAATATTTTCAAAACAATGGACCAAAGCTTGGAAACTACGCAATATTACTCTTTTATAATATAATCTTTTACGCAATACTAATCCGCATGAGCACTTTTGAATCTTATTATTAGTTTTATCCTCTCTCATGTATAGTTCTAATTTCTTAGTTAAAACGGTCTATTATTGATTTATAGGTATCTTTAAATGCTGCAAATTTGGTTATTAAATCTATGTCTTGGGAATATAAATAATTTAGAGCATTTCGTATTTATATTAAAATTCTATACACATCAGATACATTCATTTGGTGTAAAACCATTAGGCTACGTTTTTTACAATCCACAGGCTTCTCTATCTTACGAGAATATTTATATCAATTGATAGAATTATTAATTAAGAATACCATTGTAAAATAATATCCTTTTACGATGTTATCTTAAAATTGCTAGTACCTGTCAGTTCATAGAATAAATAAAACTATTATAATCAATAAACCAATTAAAAATACTGTCAATTTGGTTTTAGACTAAAACTCATGACACTTCCTGTTTTTGTAGATGTCAAATAATTAATATGTTACATTGAGAGACATTTTGAACAATATAAATAGACCCAATTAAAGCTATATTGTTTTATGGTCTACTTAAACAATTTCGTAAGCTTTTCATTCATTAATAACATTTTGCATAAATAATTGTAAACCAATATTTCTAGTTAAGGATTGTGTAAGAAATAAGTTTAAGTATTGGTTTCTAAGTAACCAATGTTGAAGAATATTTAGTACAATAAACTTTTTATCTCTGATTAGTCCAAAAGAGTTGTGTCAGTATATATGTGAATTTGTTTTGTTGTAACGTAACTAAGGCAATATACCAAGACACTAAAAACTCCAGCTACACTGTAGTTTGCAATATTGGATAACTTTCTATCCGTAAAGTGAACAACAACGTTTCTAAGGAGAGTACTATTAAAAGTTTCAACTCTAAAAATACGGAATTCCAAGACAGCGTGGACGATGCATTAGATGTAATCGTTTACAATAAAGAGTCAAAAGCATGATCAAATAAATACAACTATTCTAGTAAAAACAAGTTTTGGTTTTAAAGTTAAACCAACTACAATATAGCAAACATTATTATTTTATTGCAAAACTTTTTTAAATGTCCCGTGTTCATATAATATATTTATTTCAAAAATATTTTAATTATTAAGGGTTTATTATTTTTATTTTACTTGTTGAATATCGTTGTAGGCAATTTCTGCAGTATAAATACTTTTACGTTTCGGGATACATCAAAACTATATCGTGGATGTTTCTAATATTAGGAAACGAAAACTATTAATTATCAATAACATACAACACATTATCATGACAAAATTTTGACTCATGACGTTCCCAAACTGATCTAGAGAATTTACATATTTTTCGCTAGTTGTATAGGTAGTGAAATATTCATTGATGTAGAATACATTGAAGGGAGAATTAATTAGGTTTGTTTTATACTCGGAAACACCAAAAATCATCTCAACATAAATTAAAATATGTAGGAAAACTTATCATTGTAAGACACTTTGGCAATTATTGTAATTATTTGTTAAGTGTCAAATGAATGGAGGTGTAGGCTGGTTCTCGTCATCGTGTAGTATTTAAATTTGTTCAATAAATTGTACAACTAATGTAAATTTTTAAATATAAACTAAGCAACTTTTAATTTATACAATAGAAGTCTTTTGTTTTGTTAAATTGAATTAAGAGAAGTGAAAGCGAAATATTTAGATGCAGTGAGTGGTGAGATTGCTAAGCATTTCACATAGGATTTTCAGTCTTTGAAGAAAATTTATTTTACTTCACATTTACATGATTGTGTAAATGCTCCTTTTATATTAAGAACATGATAGCCTGCTCAGCAACACCCAAAGATATGTAGGTTGTTCGTAAAAAATTGTTGGATATTATTCGTACAAACATTAGAAGTAGATATTTTTGTCCACGTTTCTTTTGATTTAAATTTGGTGTTATCTTAATAGTATTATAAATTTTGAATTGGTCTACTGTGTAACAATTAAAAAAATATTTTAACAAATTACAGCCTATATATGAAGCGTTGAAGCTAATTTTTAATACGTTTATGCAGACTATGTTAATTTATAGAATTTCCCATGAATAAAGAAAGCTGTCAAACTTGATTACTATATATACATAATATTAAAATACACAAAAACTCAAAAAAATTAGTTTAATGTAATTATTGAAAATCTATTTGACATACAGTATAATATGAACGGTCATAGAAAATAATGGACACACACACACACACACACACACACAAACACACACACACACACACACATATATATATATATATATATATATATATATATATATATATATATATATATATATATATATAAATTAGATATACAGTAACCTGGGTTGTAGAGCATGTTAGGGCGTAAAACATTACCATTTTCTGATTGTACTATCCAATACTCTTGGTATGTGATCGTGGGAATCACATTTGAACAATAGTTCGAATGCTATTCAGGTAATTGATTGAAAATCCAACATCAAAGTCTCTAATAGTATACCAATATTAGATAATTTTGGAAATTCACCAATGGATAAACTCACCTAGTATTTAATAAAATAACCGAAATTACTTGTACATAATATGAACTAAAATAAAGTAAGGGAAAATACGTGTGATAAATAATTTAAACTAGTTTAATAAGAAACATATTTTATTACAAATGTTTACAAAAAGTTATGAAAGTAATAAAACAATTAAATGGGGTTAAAATTGTGGTATTATTATTTTATTTTACGAAATATATTTATTGCAAGGTAAACTTTAAACTGTTTAAATTAATTTTTTGAGATTTTTTTAAAAATTATTTCCCAAAATCCGTACTTGTTATGAATATACTAAATGAATTTAAAATGGATCAATAACATTTTTTCTCCAAATTAATAATGTAGTTTAGGTGGATATGTTGTTAGTTTATTGAAATTTAATCACGGTTTGTCATTGAGATATAAATTTTAAGCATTTCAACCATTTCGAATATACAATAACACGCACCTGTTTATAGAAATATTTAAATTAACGAAATTTTCTCCATCAATTTAATTACGTTTGTATGGATAAATTAAATAAATGTAAATGGTTGGAAATAAATTAGATAGATCATAAAACAGCAATATATTGAACTGTAAACAGTACGTTAAACCGTATCAAGTTTCATTTAACTGACAAACATTGAAGTGTAATGAAGCATTTTCGGACATATTGTTATAGGAAGGTTATTCTTTAATTGCATAGGCTTTCCCGAAGTTAAAACATTTATATATTTTTAACTCTCTGTATACTATTCAATTGAATAGATAATCTATGTTTTACAGCTTCTTGCATCTAGTTGTACACTGGACTAATATAAATTATTGCAAAGTATTGTTTACTCAAAATAATATTATAGACATTTTATCTATAAACTAAGCTGTTAAGAATCGTTATATAAATCTCTGGTTTATTAAGTACATTTCATATAACCGTAACCAAGTTCTATGAGAAAAGAATATAATAACCGTTTATCAAGAGTATCTGTCACAGGGTTGAATAATTCTATTTTATTTCAGGATAAAGTCAGAATTTTCCAAAATCCCCTTTCCTATCTTCACTAGACACTGAGGCTCGGGTCGAGACAAATAATGACAACGGAATAGCACACTCCCAGTGGGCAGACTTGAACATTTTCAGATTACCTTGGAGCAAAAATAATGTAGAATAAAAAAAGAACAATACTTATAATGCATTATGTTATTTATATTTGTGACATCGATTGAGTTTGTTGTTTATTTTGGTGATTTATGACAGAGAAATCGTATCATATATTAGTCCTTATACAACCCTTTTTAATTTGTATTGTTATTAAACCACAGGTTTTGTGTGTGTCACAATTGTATTTAGTCAAGGCTAGTTTGCTTTTTAATTTTGGCAAATAAATATGTAATGTTATTTTATTATAATAATGAAATTATATAAAGAGAGTTGTCTGTCTGAATATCTGTACAATCATCACTATTTAAAGCATCACTTTCAAAAACATTTAAACAAGAATCACGAACTACAAAGCTAAATATGGCATACATATTTTGTTCCTAAAATGTAAAATTATATTAAATGCAGTAGGGTATTTTTAATTAAAACAATTGTTATAGTGGATTTCTCAACCTAGTAATTAATTGTGAATATCGCTTTTACATTGACATCAGCTAGTTCCTTAGCAGACTTCATAGATGATAGTCCACTCTCTACACTCCAGGTGTGTGAAGATTTAGATTTAACCATTTTATGTATTTTCCAATAAATAATAGTAAGCTATAACGTAAAAACAAATCTGCACAACCGAAAAATAATAGATAAACAAACATTCCGGAATGATATCTGTTAAAAACTGAAAATGAATCACGAAATAATCAGGTGCATATTTTCCAATTACATACACTTTTCTTGGTGTATTTATTGAGAACTAAAATGTGATTACCTCACTTGGGTTGATGTTTAACCTTGACAAAATGACGATTTAAATTGTTTATTTTCACTTTCATTCAACAGATTTTTCTTAAACTGGTTTATTTGTGGGAAATTATTACGAATACTTTTTAATATTTCGATTTGTTTTCAAGTATTATCTTGAATGAAAGTTGGTGTAATGTCGGTGCAAAATTTGTTTTAAAGGGCGCTAATTAAAATTTGACGTCGGTTGCTTTTAGTTGAGATTAACGCGTACAATAAACGTAGATGGGAAGATATGGAATAACTTTGTTTTGTATTTGCTTAATAAGAGTAACTTCATTGTTAAAATATCATTTATTAGGAAGACTCTTTAACAGTAACCCCAATTATATAATATAATATAATATACACCATAATATAAAATATAGAAAAAAACAAAGCTATTGTACGAAGTACAGGCTAAGTTCGGTAATGAAAAGAATTAGAGCTCCGTGACTTGGTTGATCTTCACTGTTCTAGGCCCCAAATTCCGAACTAGGTATTTTCTAACATACCTTATATCCATAGTTTTTTGTCAATACATAAACAGCTGCCACAAAGAGTAAGATAGGTGCATTAAATTGGGTATAGGGAACTATTGTCCACTCATATGAAACCATATTGAAATTCTTAACAAAATTAATTTAAAATATCAAAATCGCGGCTAGTAGATTTTTAGATTTACATTTTGCATATACTCTCTACAATCAGAAATAGCTACACTAAAAGTGTATTTTTGAATTTCGAACTCCTAAGAAAATATTTTATCCACATAGTTAAGAGATACAACAGGGCCGAGTTGCCGATACGAGCGTAGCGAGTGGAAGCTCCTTCACATATGTAGAGCTTCGAAACCCGCGAGGAACGAGAGACCGACATGAAGGAAAAGAGTGGAGACTTAATATATACACATCTCTGAAGCAAGTTAGGAATTATGCTTAGAAAAACCGAGTAACAAATTACTTAAACCCATCTTACCCCTTGATCTACCAAAACAATTTAACATTTCCTAGAAGGCATAAGAAATCAGCTTTTGAGGATTCAATTTAGAGATTCTGGTTCTATTATATTGCATAATGGGGTTGGGCTAGTAGTGTGATAACGCCCATCAACTGCTTTACATTTAGAAGTATATAGAGTACAAAGGTGCATAATGACTTTCATTTTGTTATAACGACGTTATGTGTCATTGTGATTAAATAATAAGTTGGAATAACGTAACAAAGATTCGCCAAGTCATCATGCCAAGGTCACATCTCCCCGCCAATGCTTTTTTCATATATTGGATGCATGGATTACTCTCTTAACACTCAAAGCTACTGCTGAACGAGATTTGTTCTTTCGGTTTTAAAAACAACATTTTTAGTTTCGCTCGTAAACCGGCTTATTTGTAATTTCTCCTATTATGAGCATAAACAAACACATTCATTAGAAAATGTATTGCACAAATTTACTGAACATAACTTTTATTTATTTATGTATGGTAGAAGTAAGTTGAAATACACACTGTTATATTCTTAAATATACTCTTTCAGTATCTGCATAAGTTACACATAAACTTACTTAGATAATGTAATAATGTATTTTTTAATTTACCAAGGTTACAATTATTTAGAAGTAATACATTTCTCTGTAATCCTAATTTCTAATTGTAATGATTATTTGTAGATAATGGAGGAAAGCACTGAATGGTTAAATCAAAATTACCTTAGTTTAATTTTGAAAGACAGTATAAAATCGACTCAAGATCTATCGATAGTAGATACAAAAAGAGCAGTCGATTTTCAACAGTACACAATACAATGTTCAAGTGTGGTACAAATACAATACAGACGATGTAAATAAGAAAAGCTTCATAATAAAGAAGGTGATACCTGCTATCGTTGACTGGCTAGGCGATAAAGAAACGGAAATGTGTAAAATTTTACCAAAAATAGAACAACATTTAAACAGTAAATTCGCACCTAAATCATATATTTGCAAATACGAGTCACTTGTTATGGAAAATCTAAGCGAAAAGGTATTCGAAAACAACGAATTAAATCTTTTAGATTATGAACATTGCGTGTTGGCCTTGAAAGCTTTAGCCAAATTTCATGCCGGCTCCGTTCTGTTACATCAAAATGATCCGAAACTTGTAGAAAAACTTGGATTAGAAATATTCATCAATAATTCGACACTTAATGGCCATGATTTACTCGTGAAAAATATATACAAATTAGGAGATGAAATATCTACTTGGTCAGAAAGTCAACATAATGCAAAATTTACTCGGATTGTAGCAACCAAATTTAACAGGTATTTAGAAAATATTCCTCAAAGGAGCGGTTTTAAAGTACTGCATCATGGTGACATTCATGTAAATAACATGATGTTCAGATACGATGCTGGTAAAGTTTGTGAGGATAGATTCGTGGATTTTCAAATATGTAAACGTTTAGGTTTAATATTGTCCAGCCACGTGTGATTTGCAGTATTTTATTGGATCCAGTGCCGATTTAGATGTAAGGAAAAACAGGCTAGATGAACTGTTGACAGTCTATCTAAACACGTTTAATGATACATTAGCTGATCTTAAAATATCTCTCTCTCTCTCTCTCTCTCTCTCTCTCTCTCTCTCTCTCTCTCTCTCTCTCTCTCTCTCTCTCTCTCACTGTATGGAGTGGCAGCCTTCATTGCTGAGTGGAAAGTGAAGATGAAGAATTTATGAGAATTTATTTGTATGATTTATTTTTAAGAAATAAAAATATTATGTTTTATATGTAGGTTAGATATACAAAGAAACCTTTAACTAATTTAATTTAAAATTCCACTTGCAAATTAAGTGCGCCTATCACATTTTGTGGAATTATTTTACGCTAACTACTTATTATTATTTAATATTTTGACTTATTATATAAATTGTAATTACGTTCGTTTTATAACTCTTGTTTGTGTTATCAATTTTGATGAATTTAATTGATATTCTTTTAATGTTATTTTAATATATAATTCGAACGATAATTAGAATTGGAAAACGTGGCAGGAACACGTCTATTATATATATAATATTAAAATAGAATACAACAATCCCTAAGTATAAAGGCGTTTCAGATTTAAGAATAGGCGGCTTAAAAATAGGCTATATAAAAGCATAATTTTTTAAATGTAGGAAGGAACTAATAATTTTAGCTCGACTGTTTATTACACATCTAATATATTTCATTGACTAACTTTGATAAAACTTCTTGTAGACAGTGAATTTCATTATTTGTTATTTTAGGTTCAATTACACATATAATATTTAAAATTTTAAGTGATCCAAATCAGTTAAAAAACACTAAAACTGCCGTCATTTTGAAACTCTAATTCGAGTATGTTAACAAATTACGGACACGTAATGAAGGAATCAAATAGTAATTTGTGAAAAAAAGCTTTTTAAAGAAAAGATATATAACTAAATATTGATTTTCACTTGTGAGATAATCTTTGGTAGACCAAACCTCGAGCACAAGATCTCACAAAAATTACGTTTACTTTATCAAACGCGTTTCAACGACAAATTCGCCAACCTCAGTGATACATGAGCTACAATAAATAAGCTATAACTTTTAATATAGCTTAGTTATAGTTTAGTTGTTGTAGCTCATGTATCACTGAGGTTGGTAACTTTGTCGTTGAAAGGCATTTGATCAACTAAATGTAATTTTTGTGAGATCTTGTGTTCAATTTTTTTTCTATCCGAAGAAAAATAATTTAAACGATATAGAGATAGATTTAAATTAGAGGGAAGGGCTCTACTTTACAACTATTACAATAAATTCATTTTCAAATAATGAGGAGATTATAATTTTGTAACAGTTTGTTAATTGGAAGTTACTCAAAGGTCAAATGGTTAGGAAGCTAAGGTTACTTTATATGTTCCATTAATTCATGTTTGTTCAGTTAAATGGTAATAGTTTCAAGTAATTTTCATTTCCAGTTGTGTAAACTTTATATCATACAATAAAAAGCACTTTTGGGGTATTTTTGATATTTGAAAACATTTTTATTGAAGTTCCTATGTTAGAAATAGGTGGGGGGGGGGGAATAAGTTAAAACGAAGTTTGTAGCTCATTTGGTTCAGTCGCTATACATTTCGCACTGGTGGTCTGATTCACCCTGTATACATACATATTTACTGGGTTATTAGTAATATTACAGGAGAAATAAAAATTAAATATTACCGTTGATACCGTTAATATTAAACCTTGAAAAATGAATATGTCAATACCGGTGATTCAAACGTTAACATTACTACGGATGTTATAAGTAGTTTGTATATTTTAAATATATGAACTTTATAAACAGGAATGTAATGTCTTTTTAAACGATATGAAAACATTCAGTAATCGAAAATATTCTGTCGAGTCAATCCCTGAGCAGCGTGTAGCTTTTGTTTCAATTACAAACTATATGTCATTGTAATATCCTCAAACGTTTATAGCCAACCAATTGGGGATGGTACGAAATATTGTCTTTATAACTTCTGGCAGTTTAAAAATAAAAGTGCATTTTATAGGTAATTTATTTCACCTGTGTTTCTTCATCGTTGATGTTAGTTAATACTAATAAATGTGAATTAATCAGTTTTTAAGAATGAAGCAACGGAAATAAGGTTCTATCATATAAACCTTACCAAGCTCCTCGTATAACTTTGCAAGCCCCAAATTTCAACCCAGTATAAATGTTATGCTTGTAATACGCTTATGTAAATCTGTAAACTTATACACTCTGCTTTTGACAATAATTCGTTTAGTCCTTCTATAGCTTGCATGCCCTTGGCTTTTTGAAATGGAAGTTTCATACGCAGTCATTTTCAAGAATAATCCTATATATATATATATATATATATATTTCACTCTGTACGACATCTAAATTACACCCATTTTAGATCCGTTTTTCTGACCTCCCTGAATTGTGTCACTTTTAAACATAATAATGTTTATTTTATCTGTATTAATTTTTACGTTCATGTTTTAATAAAAATGTATACAATCGGTTTAATGCCATCTGTACATAAACCACTGTGATGTAGATAAAAATAAGGTTAACTTATTTGCGAACAACAATACTAGGGTGCGTCCATTATATCATCAATAAAAAATATTAGAAATATAAACTTAATATACAATAAGACAAGTTTATTATTTTCTACTAAAATTGTTATGCATTTATTTTAAAGGTTCATGATAAGTTAAATTAATGTTATTATTTCAGTTAAACTAAACATGTTTAAATTAATAAACAAAAAAGGTATCGTTTCACTCATACAAAAAGAAATGATAAGCAAATATATTAAAACTACTTATTTACTCAACTCCGTAGTATACTTATTGGCATATACAGACTACCGTAGTCTCGCTGGCAGTTAATCTCGTACAGGACTAATTGAAAACCTCTTCCTACTATTAGTTATATTATCAATCGGACTAAATACTTTGAACATAATAAATGTATATTTGCCAAGTCATCATGGCATGAACAGCATCTCCCCTTCTCTCTCTCTCTCTTCAAATATTTGCCACATTAGTTATTCATTAAACACTTAAAGTCACTTGATATCGTGTCAAGGCTAACATCTCCCTCTCTTTACATGTAGACCGCATTAAGTGTTAGTTTTTCTTGGAACAGTCAAAGCTAGTGTTGAACAAGAATTGATTCTTTTTTTTTTTAACGGTACGCTATTCGTAAGTACTAAGTCTTGGATATTTATTTTATTTACATTACTTGGTATTGTAATTGTTCAAAACAGCACTTTTCTATTGTTGTTCTATAAGGCAAATTCTTGTGTTATAAGTGCAATCATACCTTTAAATAATTCGTTTTACTTAAACGATGAAAACAGACACATATATATATATAATAATATATTATTATTTTTATTATAATATATTTAAAAATTGGAATTTATTATTTCCACCCTACGTTTTAATGATAGAACATAATTGCCGGATGAATTTATAAGTATATATAAAGGATATTTTTATAGCTATATGTAAATTTGAATCATATTATGACATATATTAGGCCATTAATTAGCCTGTTATAGTTAATTTTGTCCAACTGGCAAGTTATTATAAATATTAAATAATATCTCGTTTTGTCATGTTGGCGTTAACAACTCATATGTGTGTTTGTTATGGTAAATGTATTGTGTAACAGCTAATTAGTTAATTAAACACATGACATTATTCAAATTGATAAAATTGTTGTATATTAACCGATTAACTAATGGTTTTATTACTGCTCCAATATCTAAAGAAAAATAACAAGTTTGTTTCAAAATCAAGTACTTTAAAATAAGACTTATAACGTAACTTAATCCAATAATCTAGTTCGTTCAGTAAATAAAACCGACAACTATATCTTCAACAAAAACATTATAAAAGACTAAAAATAAAAACCTTTTCTAAGACTGAACATAATGTTTTGGTTTATAAACTTGATTACTTCTGTAGAGATAATTAATGTTGCCAGAAAAAGTTTTAATTAAGTTTAGATTTATTGTAGGAAAAATAATACATGTTTTTTACCAAAGTGTGATAACTTTTATATAATTTCATTTTTACAAAAGACAGTTTTGTGAAATGTTATTTCATATTAAACACCACAAAATTTCTCTACTGTCTTCGTATGAATTAATGAAACCCACCACTCTTTCATGACAACCCTGTATATATTTCATATATTTTAATGTGCCCATTTGTGTTCTTTTTTACGACCAATGTTGCAATTTTGTGATATTGATTAAGTTTTGTTGTTATTTTCATTCTCTTTCCACAAGTTATATTCCATTTTCCTGAATTTTTAAAGATAACATTATGCGTAGCATTTCGTTTGTTTAATTTACTTAATATTATTGATAGTGTAACTATAGGAGTTTTATCATTTCCCGTTGTACCTTGTACTGCTATTTGAAGGTAACCAAGTAGTTTATTTTGAACTACTTTAAATCTAGGTCACAGATTTTCCACCATATTTGATGTACTCATTTATTAATGTTAAATTTAAGTGTAACTTTCAGATCTAGTCGCCTCAAAAACATACAATTTCTTTTTGTAGATCCTATGTTACGTCATGTCTCCTGTTATTGGGAGGATGAATAACTTTGCTATTAACACTTAATGCTTTTATATTTACACCTATCTTACAATCATTTCATATGCATTCTCTTTCAAGTTTAACAATCTCACTCCATTCCTGGGTGTGTTTAAAATCTTGGCATCTTTTACAATGCGATATTTTTTTCGTGCTCTTTTTGAATTGTAGTAATTTGAGCACTAGAGTTATGATGTTTTTTTTCCAAATATTTTCATCACTTTTACTATTATTAAACATTGGCATAAAGAGCGAAATTCCTCTTTTCATTCTTACTTTTTCTCCATGAGCCTTCTCTTGTTTTCATTTTTAATAATATTGGTGGCATCGAGTATTTCGTAATATATGGGTTTAAGGTTGTAAATTATATCATCTTTGGGACACGATGACTATAATTCAGATATAGTTTATTGTTATAATACTCATACCATTTGTAGTTTTTCACATTCAATTTTGTGTGTGTTACCGTTGAGAACAAGGAAACTCACTCGAGAAAAAATTTAAATTAATCATTTAAACCTACTGAAGATTTTAGAAATTAACCAAAGCAATTTAAGTAAAATTTCAATGAGATCTGAAGGACTCTTAGATCAATAGCAAAAAATAATTTAAAAGATATTTTTTGAGCATACATACATATGTACAAAAAACTAATCCTGAAATTTCAAATTTTAAAATTTATAAAGTAAAATATACTGATTTAGAAGTTTTATATAGTGCCCGTGTCCCATAAAATGACTTTATTTTGACCGAAACGCTTAAATCAGACTTTCAAGAAAAAAAATAGCAATATAACTTGTTTTCCACAAGTCTTGTTTCAAAACCGAGAGCGGTTGTTTCGGGGATTTGTTCTTTGAATCAAGCTAACACCGTCCACATTTTATAGCGCTAGTCACTCTATAGCGTTTCCTAAAATGTTTATATATTACTGACATTGTTATTACTCAATTTTGGATGAAAGGGGGAAAGGTAAACAATACTATACTTCGGATTTGGATTCTTGCATAGGCGTGGCAAAAGCTGGTTTAATGTTTGAGTAAGGTTTAACTTTGAATGAACCTAAATAAGAATTTGACTATTGTTGTTACTTACTTGTGACTAGAGCTTTTAAACCGCAGTTGGTGGGAGAATCAGTAAAATTATATCAAAGCAACATTACCAGAGTTTTGAATTAAGAAGTTCAGAATTGTAGAGTATATAATAACTTCCATTTTGATCAGAAGTTAATTAACAACCAATAATTTATTACGATTATTTTAACATCATAATCAATCAATCAATATTTATTGCCAGAATATAATCTAGATATTCGTCAAGGTAATTTACAAATATTTATACAATGACCGACTAATTTCGTAAAATTATAAAATCAAATCAACAATACTACAAATACAACTATATAAATTACTAGAAATGAATAAAATAAATAATAATACAAGTAATAAAACTATAAATAAATATGTAAACCAACACTTATATACGTGGTATGCAATTTCTATCCTTACTATTTAAAAAGTATTTTACTATGTTTTACCTAAAAACACGATATATTGTTTATTTATTTTATCGTATATTACTTTGTCTAGGAAATGTGTTGTAATAGTTCAAAAGAATAATATACTGCCCGATCATCCATGGGTGATATTAGTTTTTGCTTTTATAAGTGGAACACTTTTTATTTATTTATTCACTATTTCCTAATTATTATTTTTTAATAAACCGAACTATAAAATATTTCTCAATTTAATTTTGACTTTCGTGGTTAGCAAAAGGTTTGTTTTTACAAGAGCTCTGCCTAGAAAAATCTGTCTATTCATATCAGTTATATACCAAACATCTACTCATTGTTATATTTAAGTTAATTTAGAACAAATTATATAATTTGTAAATTTTTGAGTCTTTGCTACATTTAAATAAACAGTCTTAAAATTAACAGTCTTTTGAACTTAATTCAAACTTCATATGAAAGCATAATTCTTTAATTTACGACTATGCTCGACTTCACTTACACAGTTCATTCGGACATCCTTTCATTATGTAGGAGACTTTCCGCCGTACTTTTCATTCTTAAATTAAAATACAGACAAGAAATTAACATTGAACTAAAAGTAGAATAAAACTAACAAGAATGAAATGTTAGTATTTTTGTACCCTTTTTGAATATTTACAAATCATTTTGAAGATATTATATTATCATTTATTCGGATATTAGCCACTATTGCAAATGCAAATTATGTATATAAAACATTATTAGATATTGTTTGGAAATGTTGATCAACTTTCGCTATCCAGTGTTTAATATATGTGTCTTTATATGTTATATGTCTTTATAAATAAAATACTGACAAATATATATATATATATATATATATATATATATATATATATATATATATATATATGTGTGTATAAATATATATAAAGACATATAACGATAATTTAATATCATTCTTCAGAGGTCCGAAATATGAAACTTCTCATTCCAGATACAAATGTAAAAGATAAGTGTAAGGTAGAAGAACCAAATAATGTTACATTCTTAAAACGATTTTTTTCAAGAGCAATATAAATGAGCAATATATGATATATTTAGTACATTTATGAATACATTCTATAATTTTATCAACAAGGTCCAAGTACGTACTGTAACTATTCGTCCTCCGACCTAACTGTCAACCAACCTATCTCCCTCCAACACCCTTTGACTTATGTTTAATTGTTAGTTTTTTCCTTGCTACCTAATCGCTTCCAGCTTCCACAGTAGAACATACAGATAATTGTTTTTCCGGATAATTTTCGAACATGTTCACACAAAATTAGCTGTTAGAATTATTTAATAACAATTTATTTTAATTCTAACTTCTATTTACTTTATTTCAGATAATGGAGGAGAATCCAACATGGTTGAATCAAAGTTACCTTATATCACTTTTGAAAGCAAGTATGGAGGACACTACACACTCGAATGAAGATCTCACGATAGAGGAATTCAAAGCAAAAAGTGCTGTTGAAAAAGGTAAAAACTACACCAGCGTAATATATAAGGTCGAAGTAAGATACAAATACAATGGAGATGAAGTAAAAAACAAAAGTTACATAATAAAGAAAGTGATACCAGCTGTTAATGAATTTCTTAGTGATAAAGAAACGGAAATATATAAAGTTTTACCCAAAATAGAACAATTTTCAAATAGTAAATTAGCACCTAAATCATATATTTGTAAAGACGAGTCACTTGTCATGGAAGATCTAAGTGAAGAAGGATACCAAAACACCAAATTAAAACTCTTAGATTATGCACATTGCGTGTTGGCCTTGAAAGCAATAGCTAAATTCCATGCCGGTTCTGTTCTGTTACATCAAAATGATCCAAAACTTGTCGAAGAAAAACTCGGTAAAGAAATGTTCGTTAATAATTCAACGCTTAATTGTCTTGATATGCAGGTATCAAACATATACAAGTTAGTAGATGAAATATCTACTTGGCCTGAGAGTAAACAATATGCGAAATACATTCGGATTGTAGCTAATAAAATTGGCACATATATTGAAAACCTACCCAAAAGAAATGTTTTCAAAGTACTAAATCATGGTGATTTTCATTTGCACAACATGATGTTCAAATACGATTCTGATCAAGTTTGTGAGGTTAGATTAGTTGATTTTCAAATTTGTAGATTTGGTCCACCGACGTGTGATTTGCAGTATTTTATTGCATCTAGTGCTGATTTAGATGTAAGGAAAAACAGACTGGATGAACTTTTCACCATTTATTTAAAAAGATTTAATGATACATTAGCTGATCTTAAAATATCTCGCCGTATCACAAAGGAAGAGTTTGAAGAAAATCTTAAGGAAGACTATTGTATGTATATATTTGGACTAGTTGTTGTTGGTATCTTCCTTGCTGATCCTGAAGAAACATTTTCATTGGCGGATGAAGGCGGAATAGAGGAAAATTTAAACAAAGGGATAGAAAACATAGTTAAAACCAAAACATTCAGGAAATTTATTCCAGCAGTTCTGGAAGACTTGGACAGCAGAGGAGTATTTGAAAGGTACTTAATATATTGTATAGTAAATTTTCTGTTTCTTTTACCCATTGTAGAGAAAAAAATTATATTAGAACTTGGCTGGGTTTAATTAAGTTTCTAAACCAAAAGATTATCTTTAAATGGTGTTTAGAAATTATTTGATTGATTTCACAAACCTTTGATCAATAATTTGAAAAGATTTATTATGATTGATTTCGGTGTTTAACTTTTACTTTCCCATTTTTAAAGATAACATTAGATAATAACGATTCACAGAACTAGAAATGAATTGCCTAGTTAAGTACGAAGGAGTGGTAAAGTTTATACACCCTTATATAACTAATGCATAATAGTTATAGTATCCTTAAACATAGATCTATGGCAACTTTCTATTATTTTCATATGTTTTGAACTAATTAATCTGATGTAAGTGATATTCCGCATGCCGTCAGCTAGTATTTCTTTTTAAGTAACTTCAGCAGAGTCTACATAAATTAATATAGACATTTACTTATAAGTGAGTTGTCAGTGAATAAACAGAAACCTACTAAAATCTAGAAAAAAATTAATATAATATTTCAAAATTACAATGATTTTAAATAATTTATTATCATTTGTTTTTTTTTTTAAATTACATTTTGCATGTTTTAACACCTAACAACAATAAAAACAATAACTGATTGGGAAAATTGTTGTTTGGAGCAAATTGTATCCATAAATTTATTTACTTAATGTAGGTATATTTACAGACCCTTTATTGCAAGTTAACTCGACATAAAAAATTAGATTTCAAGTTTATATATATATATACTAAAAAGGTACAAACACTTATTTTCCTTCGATGTGTTCTATAGTCTCGGCATGCGGACTTAATGTCAAAGACAATTTGTCGTTATAACTATATGTGATTTACAAGAAACGATTTGCACTACAAGTGAATTGTTATTACACATTTCTACACTAGCTCTAACACGTAAACTTTGTTGTACCGCATTTCTTAAAGTTTGTAAAATATATATATATATATATATATATATATATATATATATATATATATATATATATATATATATATATTTCGGTACTTACTCCGAAAGAGGTTTTGAGAATAAATTATAATTCCTTACTTTATAATTTCCTTAAATTAGTGTCTTTAATAAAACAATGTCACAAAATAGGAATGAACCCTAAACCACTCCCTTCAAGCATATTCTGAAGATTTATGTTATTTGTAATTTCGTCTTTTTATAATTACTTATAGACTATAATATTTAAGTTCGTTTTTTGGTTTTAAATTAAAACTTTTACATTACATCGACATATTTTTAGGACTGTTTTAAGTAGAACATAAAATCTTCCAAAAACGTGTTCACTTCTGAAAAATAAATTGTGGCCTTCTAATTTCAGAGATGATGCATAGAATTGCGAGTGATTTACTTAGTTTTTGATTTTGTATTTGTATCCCTGATTGTGTTTCAATATATTGATAATCGTTTGATTTTATAAGTATAGTCAAATGTACGTAAAATTATAATAAAAACTGTATTTTACATTTCTCAAAATTAAGACTTGATCAGTTTATTTCTAAAATTATAAAAACGATTTGTAGTTAATAATCGTACATTCTGTACAAATTCCTAAGTTGTTTCGATCTTTCTTGTGTAAATTTAGGCTAGTTTTTAATTCATGTTGGTAATAATTTCAAAGGAAAAATCTAAAATTTATTCATTGATCAATCTCAAAATAGCGCCTGGCGTTTGTTTTTCCTTAGGTTTGTTTACTTAATAAAATTATATACTATATTGAAATATATAATTTGCTCATATTCCGTTTCTTAGTTTCAGAGAATAAGCCACGATTTGGGAGATTGAGATTAACAGAAATTTTTCTTTAGTAGACAACGTTTTGTTCTGACTACTGATGAAAAAAACAGGAAACTTACTTCTGACATCTTGTGTAACTTGTAATATGGTTCTAAAATAGTGAAATACTTGGATAATACATCCAATAAACAAGATACATTATATATTAATAATAAGTACTTTTAGATAACATTTATACTATGTTTCTAACAGTTAATGTAAACAAATAATTTGGTTTTACAACATATATGAGTAACTAAAATATATTTGTATTTCTCAACTGATCTTGCCTAATGTTCCTCTATAATTCCTGATATAGATATTGAAAGACTATTTATAAAATTTTAATTTTGTTTAATAAACTGCTAATATTTTATAATTTTACTTAAATAATTTAAGAGTTTTAAATTTTAGTAAAAAACAAATGTCTTCTAATTTTGCCCCCCCCAAAAAACCAGTGTTATATAGTAACTATAAATAGAATAGATATTCATCATATAGTACATCCTTTCTCGTAGGACGCACATATAATAATAACTGTAACGTTTATTTTGTCTCATATGAATGTGAATTACACTGTATTATTTTTATACCCACCGAAATACCAGTCGTAATGGATTACTGTGTTTTGGTACTCTATACACTTTGTGGAATATGGCTTCCGTAACCGTAATAATATTGGCTGTTATATCACTGCCATATGTACATAAAATACATTTCCTGAGTTTGGAAGAAAAATAATTTTCATCGATAACTATCCCAAATTATTAATTTGTGTAGTCAAAAATAATTTGGTTAATAATATAAATTGATAATAATTTTAACGATTTATTTGTCTTCCTTCGTTTATATTTATAAGTGACAGTTATAGTAAATAAATTAAACAATACTTTGTAAATTGGATAATTAGAAGTAATAATTGTTGTTAATTATGCGAAAAATATATTGCGAATAATAAATACAAGAACGAGCCTAATTATGTAAATTATTTTTGGGAGAATCATATCTAAAAATAATTACGTCTAAAATATTTCAGGCGACTATTAATGAATTTATAATATAGCAATGCTAGCGATTAACATCATACAAAACACATTGAAATGACTACCAATCGTACTCATTAAAATAATTGTGTACCTTTATATCTGACTGTATAATACGAGTATACTCGTATGTGTAATTAAACAAATGTAAATACCAGTCCATTTTACAATTAACAGTGTTATTGTTTTTGTTGTACATTCAAACAACGATAAAGTGTCCTGATCACAAACAAACATAATTCATAAACGTATATTTCTTTATACAATTACAAAAGTTTTCTTTACAAAACTCTAAACATGAATTATCTCACTTGCCACGTTACATGATTAAAAACACTTATCTGAGAAAGTAAAATATTGACAAGGACCAAGGCAACAATCATAAAACTTTAGAAAACACACAAAAACAAAAACAAAGTAAGTCAGATATTTATGACTTATTTACACGAATTGTTAATATAGCACTTCACTCTCTCTTTTCTTTTATAGATAAAGATAATTATTTGCTGCTAATTCAGAATGTTTTCATTTCATCAGCAGAATTTTACTTATTAAATTTATACATCAGGCAAAAAAATAATTTTAGTTCCAATTTTAAAATTATTTTAGCCAAACAAATAATAATAACAAAGTTAATGAATTCTCTGATTAAGCATGTTTTACTAGAGCAGTTGAAGTAGAAAATTGAAACACTCAACAAACTTGAGACGGTCTCTCTACCATTAATTTAAATAGTTTTGACACATTAAAGAAATATATTAATCTCACAAAGAACAGCTCTGTGGTTAAAATGGTGCAGTTAAATTGAACAAATTACCTTCCAGAAAAATATTATATTTCAATATTGAGCAAGTGACATAATACTAATATCTAAACCATTTATTTCCCTCTTTTTTTTCTTTTTAATGGGATGTCACATTAAAAGCTTCATTGGTTCGAACAGACGACATTTAAAAATTAGTCCAATTGAAAATGGTTTGAATTGAATAACGAAAAATGGTTGTAAACTAAAAATTTTCAAAATAATGTAATGATATTATGCTGCAAAATTTTCATTACATTTCCACTCTATAGGGTTTACGTTTGCTGCTACGTTCCTAATTTGCAAAGGAAAATATTAAATAATTATTTAAATGTTTATACAGTATAGTATTATTAAAATGACTTTCATATAATAGTTGAAGTTTTTTTAATGTGATAAATCTTCAATCAATTCAGACGAAGTAGAGCTTCCAATAGATATCTTTTAGTTAGAAGTTTCGCAAAATACTTTACGAACTCTAGTCCCATGTAATTAAATTTGGTTGTAATCAAACTATATAGCAATAATGACAAAGCAAATTGAGAAAATAACATGACTGTTCAATTGTTGGGATATTGTTTGTAGTAATCAACCAATACTATCAATGTTGTATCTCTACTTGATGTGAAGAAATACACAAATCAAGGCCAGATTGAAAGTAATTTAATTGCTTTATATTTGAATTTCTCTTCATGCTATAATGTGTTCAGTATATATGTATACATTTAGTTGATAAGTCACACAACAAAATTACGATTTAACAGTTTTCGGTGAAACAGGGCTGTAGTGGTTTTAGCAAATCAGAAATACACAAAATAAACAATTATTTTTTGATTAATTTTTGTTCTAATAAATGAATATATAAAGAAATTTATATAATAATTGTATTGTTTTTCATATAATTTAAACAAAGATTTTTATACAAATAAACGTTCAAATTAAAGATGTAAATAAAACGCTTAGGGTGTGTTTTGTTTCTTCACTTAATGTTTACCAGGTAACAAGATGAAGTAATACAAAATATTTGCTGGATTATATTTTATTTACGCTTCTGAGGTAATGGAAATAGCTACATCTGGTTTAAATAATTTGAATCTCTTCTACACAGATGGTAACTACATAGGCTTTGTCTAATTATATTCAAGTATTTTGTAAAACCATGCTACGTAAACTCATTTGCAACATTCCTAAAATGAAAATTTTGATCTATTACCATTTAACTTTTAACAATTTGGAAGAAATTGTTTAACTTGAAATAAGAGTTCTTGCTCTTTAGTAGAAATTGTAAAAATAAAACAAATGATAAAACACAATAATTATTTAACTACTGTTCCTCTGCTCTTTTAAATTGCACATTCCTTTCAGTTATTGCGTTCTGTAACTGTCACATTAATCAACACGGATTTATAAAGAGAGTATATTTAGTTATCTACTGCCATGTATTTTATAAATACCACCTCACACTCAAATCTCAAGAGACCACAATATTTTATTGTTCAATCCAATGCTCTTGTGAACTACAAATTCCTCGTAGTATTGATTTCTGTAACTAAACATTTCGTTAACATGGATTTATAAAAACAGTACATTTAGTTAACCACAGTCATATATATTACGCATACTAGCCCAGTTAAGTTGTGATAGATTGTTCGTGTTACTAATTCGTTTTTAGGTGGACGTTCATAATTCATTGTGTTTTTTTTAAACTAATACACTACGTTTCGGTCGTATAAATCAATTTACTTTACCATTGCCAGACATAAAAAAACAGGGGGAAATGCCAACATAACTTATTTTACTATGGCTGAATGATGTTTCCATTGTGTTAAATTGTATTTTCTCCACTCCACAAATAAGATTTTTTTGAGTTATAAATCCCATTCCTCATAAAAGTTGCTTCATGAGTAACTAAAATTAATTTTACCTTGTGGTTGTCTTGAAGCCAACGACAAAAAATTAATCATATCGATAAATCTCTTGGTAATAGGTTTTGCAACTTCTGTTGGTGGAAAGGGTACTGTTTTTCTTTCGTAAGTGTTCACCATACTTTACTATGCGTCAATCCAAACCAAAAAGAGTTTCTTCCTATACTAAGACACGTTATATGTGCTGTAACTACGTTGTATGTGGTAATGTAGTTTTCTTCTAAATTAACATGGTGACGTTGTCGCCGTTCTACCTGTATTTTTAGAAGTCGGGATTGACTCATTTGTAGGTAAAGACCGGAAAACTGAAACAAAGGCTTTGGTATTTGGAATTAGCCTATTTGAAAATCTCTTCAGATATTCACGTTATGCCAGTTCTGCATTTCTATTACGAAATATGTACACAAAAACAATAGCAGCTTATTCTTCATTCATAAACTTGATAGTTATATTTTAGTACAAGATTAATATACACTGTTTTAGTCACTAACCTGAAAGCAATATCCTAACTACTCATCATTTAAAATGTTTGTTAAAACTTAGGAGAATTAATTTCCCAATTTCTCGTTGTCTTTAACCTACAAAGATTTTTCGAAGTGACTTAGAATTTTAGTTTTCTTTTGGTGGAATGAACAAACTTTTTGTAATTTTCTAAACATTTATTACGTATCTCATTTAAATGGTTTTTCTCATAATCTGGTGCTGGAGTAATTTTGGATAATATGGACAATACCAAGATTAAAACATTTTAGTTTCTATTAATATTCATTATTTTTATAGATTTATTTCAGAAATAAACTGTAATACAAATAGCTGAATCACACGTTGTTGTAAAGAAATATAAAGCTTTGCGTAATTTATAGTATTGGTTATATCAACATTATAAGCCGAAAATTTTATATTAAACTGATATTTAATCAATAACAAAATAGAATATTTCTCACTACCACGGTGATAAGGGTTAAACTGGGTTAAAAGTATAATACGTTTTAAAAGTATTAAATTAAAGGTAAATAAACTAAGAGAACTTTAAACATTAGATCCATATGGAGTTAAATCATAATCAGTGCATAATTCATATTGTTATAATCAGTACTAACTTTTATAATCTATGAATCGGTTAATTAATATTAGTTGCAATATGATTTTATCATTAAAGGGTTTATCCTTTAGTAAATGGTTTCAAAGTTTTTTGTTCCGCAAACAGTGGAAAAATTTAACACATAACAAAATAAAAGAGATTCAGTTAAGTAGTTTTTTGTTCTGTGTAGTAATTATTAGTAAATCATTCAAAATAAACCCTTACATAAAACAATACCAATATATTTACGATGTGTAATGAATATATGTAACATAGTGTTAAACTATGGCTTTATTTAATCCTCGGATTCAATTTGATTTAATGTTATTTTTTGTAGGTAGATTCTCTTTCAATGAAATACTATTTTTACTATAGACAATAGATAAAAATTAATCTGTCATTCCCTTGGATAGTAAACTTCAATTGTAGTAACAATAATAATACAGTTTTTTCCTTAGTCTACGAAATTATAAATAAATGTATTTACTTCTAAACAATCAATTGAATTCAAGTTAAAACAGATTAGGATCATATTATAACATAATCAATAATATTATTTTCAATATAGTAATTTTTATTTAAGCAAAATAAAGGATAAACATGAAAATCAAGAAAACTCAAATAAATTAAATAAATGAAATGTCATACTGTGAAATAATAATTTATATTTTTTAAATATTGTTAATCATATTTAAATAATAGTTTTTATTGGTAATTTAAATATAATATAAAAATTATATATAATTACAACACGTTAATCATTTTAGAAATATAAAGTATAAACACGTTTATCACCGGTAACTTGGAAAATATGACTGTAATGTGTTTATCATCGAGTCTCCAAGCTGTTGCCGATTAAGTACACTTAAAGTTAGAGCATTCAGTGAATGTGTCAACGTTTGATTAACGAGATTATACTGTCATCATTACAGAGTGTTTAGCTGACAGATAAACTGGAGAGTAATTGCCACGATAAACTTGTGTCGTTAATTTGACATTATACGTAATCTTTCTTTAAATATATATTTTTAAAAATTTGTTACTCATTACTTCCCATTTTATCAGTTATTTTTCTATGTTTCTATATGCAAACATTATTGTATTTTTTTTACATTAGGCCATAATAATTGTACGATCTAAATGGATATATTTAAAAAGACCTCTCAAGTCAATAATATTACTGATTACAATAATTATTTTCCTTTTACGTATTTGATTTAGTTCGTAATCTTGACAGGGTAATTATTATAGGTGTACATTTAAACTAATACAGACACTTTTGTACAACAAATTCATTTACATATCACTCAAATCATTTTTCTATCAAATGTACTTATTTAATTCCATATAATATATCGATGACTAAATCATGAATCACTCATAAAATTGTTTTATACAGTTAATAACAAATAGATATTTTGATATTTTCCTACTGACTATATTTTTGGAGTCTGTATCTGTATTCTGTATGAGATATATACAGAACTCACCCTATTTTTCTTAGTATCTTAGTTGAAATTGCCGTACCACTGGAAGAGTATCGATCCTCCTTTAATAATGACTTACATCAACCCTTTGTTTATTTAGTTGGTAAATTGAATCTGTCGAATGTAGTATACGGCAGAAATAGGAGCTGGGACACCACAACTACCTATCGTTAACCTACTATTGCGATGTACTTCGCTCCTGAACCAGATTTACCCAATATTAGAATGATTTTTTTTATAAACGACATGTGTTATACAAATAATTTAAACAAGTTTATAGATAATAAGACTATTAAGAATGTTAATATAAACGAAGATTATTTAGGGCTTATTCTGTTTAATATTTTAGTTATATTTAACAGAATATTTTTAATATATAGTAGAGTAACGAAAGATTTTATATTCAGATTAGTGTGACGAAAGGTGATCTTCAATAAAGTAAAATATTCAGTATCTTCATTGAATTGAAAACACAATTCGAAGTAAAGATCAACAAATATGTTACAATTATAAATATATATGATATTAAATATTAAAATATGATATGCCAATATAACCAACGATTAAAATTTATCAATTCAATAAACACATTGAAATTTCAGTTGTACAGTCACCATTACTACGCATAGAACAAGCGGAATATTAAAAGATACGCTTGTTCGGGGTGCATTGAATATCATACCAACGGATTAAAAATTATATCAATGATCATAAACAGTATGACAATGAATCTAAGATTGACTAATTTACTTACCACTTTTTTCGACATTTACAATTCAAATCAAACTGACTCCTTTTTCGATGACCCTATAAAATGCGAAACTATTAAATGATTATCCAATATTAAGGCTAAAGTGAGTATATTAAGTGCAAGACTATGTATATGCAAAGTTAGAACTTGATGTTATTAGCCTATATGTTAATGCAGTAATAGCATTTCAACACTACTTAGTAAGTGATGTTCCATTGAGAGGGATGGTAACTAATCAACATACACTTCGCTCATTCAGCATCTCACACCCATGCTTAACGCACACCCATCATCGTCATAAATTAAAACAGTAATTTATAGTATCATTTTTATACGTAAAGGTATCACGGGTGTGGGCATAAGAATAACTGCTTAGTAAATAACTTTGTTTCCTATGTTTATAACTAAAACAAAACCAATTATTAGTAAGTACTGTGTTTTATAATTATTACCTAAATAACTAGGTTTACAATTGTAAGACCCCATTCACCTATTAAGCATGTTAGTTTAATTTTAATTAGCTGTTTTTAAGGAGATATTACGTATTTGTTTTTACGTTTCATTTTCATTAGTATAAGAAAACAAGCACGTAATAACCATGTGTATTTATTATAAAATTCTATACCTTACTTTCGTAGTTATAATAAAAGGAAAATCATATTTTATTTGCTATGCATACACGTTATATTTTTTTTTTATGTTAGAATTAATACGTAAAAGTTATTATGATTAAATAAATTATTTCAATATATTTTCAAAATTAGTTTAAAATGTATGTAGGCATTGAAGATATTAAGATATTTAAGTAATTTATTTATCTTTTATAGTTTTCTCCAATGGAAGTTTTCATAATTGTGAATGTGTGTTATATTTATTAAATTATATGCACACATTTTTATTGAATAGTATACTAAAATTAAAATTGAAGTTGTTAAGTTCTCCTTACCCCCAAAATGACTTTACCGTAAATATGTAATGCAACTAAAGTTCCAAACCAACTTAGAAACAAATGAGAAGTTTTATTTCTATAATACCGTAACAAGAGTAGTAATTAGTTTGCATAAAAAGGCAAATTACAAATTGATTAAGAGTATATCAGCACTGTAATTATACTGAGTACCCCGTAATGTTTTCTATTGGAAATAACAAAAAGAAGATACGATGAAACCCTTTTTAATTAACTGAGAAGTTCAGACTATGCACATCAGAGGCTTAAGTTTTATAAAACGAGTTAGACTAATTTAGCAATACCTTAGACAAATTGTAGCAATAAGGTATAATATATTATGATAAATTTAACACAACGGGAAATCCATGTGGTCCTTGTGGTTAGTACTACTAAATATTTCAGACCCCATTAAAATTAATTAGAAATGAGCTTAGAATCTGTCTAGCAAACACTTCGATTCGCTTATAGAACGTCTCCATTCAATTAAGCAGAACCAACAAACATTAATTTCTAACAAACCCTTTATCTCTCTGGGCAGTGTTCAGTAAGTAGATGTAATTCCAGGTAATCGATATGCTGGGAGTGAGATAATTCATTGCCTAAATGAAAACATTTAATAACATAAAGCCTATGCGAAAATACGATATTTGTAAATTTTTCTCCAGTAAGACATATAGTGTATATCCACAACCTCCCATATATTATTCTTAATCTTTTTAATTTTAAAACTCAATTTTTTTTTTATACGAAACGTCTCCTACATTTCACAATGTCTAACCAAGAAAGAATTTTATTTTTATTTTTTTTTTTTCATTCATTCACTTGTTTGTGTTAATTTACAAATACTGCTTATGTTTACGTAATCTATTAAAATTCACACTCCATTTTTAATTTTTTTTACCTTATTAGATCTAATTTTTGAGTAGGAAAATTTATGTTGTTTCAAAACATGCCCAGGATTTGTATAATACATTATATTATTTGTATAAATATATAGATTATATGATTTTAAAAATTACTTTAAGACATAATATATTTTATTAAAACCACTTTCATATTTAACAAATTACATGGTTGTCCGTAAAATGAAATATCATTACTTCATTGTTTATCGTCCACTAAAATAAATTCAGACATAACTGTCAGAGTTTACAGACAGATAGCTGTACTACAGAATGAAATAATTAAGAATAAATCTATGAAAAAGTGGAATCGATTAATCAGGGTTTTCTCAAATAATATCGTATATTTTCTACTCAAGTCATGCCTTATTTAATATATGTTTAAACCTTTTTTCAAGTTATGATTTGTGAATATTATTATGTTGTTTGTAAATATGTATTCTAATAATGCTGTCTGACACACCATTATTCAAAATATATAATTATCTGCTATTATATATATATATATATATATATATATATATATATATATATATATATATATATATATATATATAAATTAAATATAATATGTATTAATATCAATTAAAATTATTAAAAATAAAAAAATACCAAAAACACATAAATGGTATTTAAAAATATTCTGTTACATTTGTAAAGTAGTAAGAAGCTACAATCTAATAATGTTTGTATACACCAGTTTGCGTTAAAAGCTTTTCGTGTTTACGTTATAAAGTGGCGTTCTGTCCAGTAAAAAGATAACATTGTTTTAAACCTTTAGACGATAATTTTATCCCCAATCCCCTTTATATACTACAAAGTGTAAACATTAAGTTTGTTTATAAAGTCCATAGAACATACGTTTATGTTTGTCAATTATATATTTTGTTGGGTTCTAGAGTTTCTTTCGGAGTTTTAAAATGATAATAGAAAAATGTATGATAATTTAGGCTACATCAAAAGTTAAAAAAAAAGTGTCCTTTATGTTCATACTGAAATATATAATTTTAATTTCCACACTTGAAAAATCTCTTTTTTAATATTTTAATTTTTTTTAAACAAATCATGAAACATCTAATTCGTTTATGATATTAAATTACAATTAATTAAACACTTATTTTGTATTAATACCAAATATTTGATCTTGATGTTGTCTAAGGATAGTTAACGTCATCAATCAGGCTCGAACTTAAGTAATCTTCTACTTATTCGAATTGCGGAGAAATAAATGCAATGATAAATCGAATATATTACGCCGTAAATAATGAATCAGACATAAATCTTAGTTTCAATACTATGAATATTATCTTATGACTACTACTAATTACAGTTTTTCTGTAATTACGCTTCTATAACGCTACCACAATGGAACTGCTGAATATTTTAAGCGAGTTTACACTTAGGATGTTATCTAAATATGTATTCAATATTTTTTATTATTTTTACGAAAATAAAAAGAAAGAAACGTACCTCTGAATAATATATCAATAAATTAGAAACAACATAAGGTCTATATAAAAAATTAGTATTTTTAATTAATGAAATATTGCAATCTGCATGGAATGACCTTTTTGAGGTTTCATCATAATAACATTTTTTTATTTTCTTTTTTTTTATTTTTATATAAAGAAATTGGAGATTAAAAGTTTTGCCGGGAGCAGGTAAATTAGGGTGAAATAAAGTTACACTATTTTATATGGAAATTAAAACGAAGGACTTTTTACAAAAGAAGTCAAACAAGCATTAAAGGTAAGCACAGCGTAAGCATACAACTCAGGTAAATATACATTCTGTAATTTCTCGTATAAACTTTTCTATATACTCGTGCACATTCTACGAAAAAAAAATCATGCTTCTAAATAGTAATTGATAATGTTTACAACAACGTCGAGAAAAGTTTTTTTTTTTTTTTTTTTTTTTTTTTTTTTCATTTGATTTAAAGTTGTTGTTATAAATTTATTGTACACATTTTACTGTTTGAAAAACTACAAACTAAAATAATCACGTTCATACTTTCACAAAAAGAAACATGATATCGTAGTCCTGAGACTCTAATTAGATAATTTTATATTAGCTTGAACACAGATGTTCCAAATCACGTAGGATAAAATTCAATGAAACTTGTGAAAATTGTGGCTACATCGTACATATCTGACCTCCGTAGGGGTTTCGTCATCTCCTGGAATATAACTTCACACTTCATCCTAGCATCAAAATGAAAAAAAATAATAATAAATTCTTGAAATGTCGATAAATTGAATATTTGACTTTTTATTACTATGCCATATTCTTAAAAAACCAAAATTTTCAATCAGTGTCAATCACAATTATTGTTAAACCAGATAATAACTCTGATATGTTTTTAGGGTGTCTGGATGAAAATACAATCACGTAAAATAAACTATCCTACAGGACTCATATAAATTTTTAGAGTTTACGCTGTTTTCGGAATAATGCTAGTTACGACAAAATGTAGAGACATGACTTAATTATTAGTTATTAGAAATGGTTTATAATTAGTGTTTAGAAGAATTAAAAAAAAACTAATTGTAGACAAATACGGTATATGTTAGGCACAAAATTTAAAAAATTTAAAAAAAAAACACTGAACTTATGTCAAAGTGTTAGAGTTTTGGAACAATTTACGTGGTTTTACTATTTAGTTTTAGTATTCTTACAGGAGGAAATTTTTTTTGATATTATCATCTTAAACAATTAAGAAGAAAAAACGTAAAACGAAAATCCCTAGAACTCTAATGCACTAATATTGTTTAACAGGATGGGAAGAGGACAAGAGTTGGATAAGAGAAAACTGACGGGAAGGTTAGAAAGAGTAATCCAAATCAAGATTACATACAATTGTTGTGTATCCAGTTAGTGTCCCTCAAGTTTGTATCACCTGTACCTAATATAAGTAAAACCCGGAGACTAAAGGAGGATTTAAGTTTAGAGTTATAATGTTCTCTAGATATAGATGAAAAACACATAACTTATTGCTGTGAGGTAAGAACAAGCTATATATATAAGTAACAGACTGTTTGAATAACAAAGATTGTTTCAATACAAGTGAACGTCTAATTACCGTCCATTTTACATTTTAAATTTTATATACCCTATTAACAACAAAGTTTAATAAGGACGCCTATAAATGTTTGTCTTAATCCATACAATTTCCGAGTAATTATGAGCAGAGGAAAAGAAAACAAAAGAAAAGATTGGAAAGTATCTAAATACAAAAGCCAAACATTTTAACTAGAAAAAGCAGACATGGTGTATTTCTCACACCACAACAAAAGAAGTCATTAATATCAACATCACCATTGTTTTACAAAAGTCACACTGTGTTTGTCCGGGTTTAATATAAATTCAAATTAGAAACTTCTTTCTCGGAAGTTGTTCTTTTTATCCCTCAGCTAAATTGAACAAAGCTTGCCTTTATATTACAAAGAATAATACTTGACTTTCAAATGTTCTATTGAAGCATAATCACAAAGCAGAGGTGATAAAAGGAAACTACGAGGAGTGGGAATAGTTCTCTTTGCATTGTAAATTTTCATTGACACTGCAATATAAAACACTGATAAATGATAAATTGTGTATTGATATAATATATTGTTTAATTGAAATCAAAACTTGAATCACCCGATAAATAAAAAAATTTAAAAAACAGATTTTTCGAAATTAAACATTTAATTTGTTTAGGATTATATTTCAATGACATAATTTCTTCTTTGTTATAAAGGAAAAATCCCTCTCTTTCATCACCTCATTGTATGAAAATATGAAGCAGAAAACCGTATAAAATAAAGACAGATCTCGAGTACTCTAATAGCACTAAGGTCGGGGGGAAAATAGTTTATAAGCAATACGAAAGAAACATTACAAGTGATGTAACACAAGACTACATTAAAAAGATTTAAAACTAGCTGAGGTCCCTCGGGATTTCCAAATCTGAATTCACTGTAGTAAATTCACGTCCTCATTCTTACATGTATGTACAACTTCTTTGTATGAATGTTTGTGTACGTATAACAACTGAGGATGATGAGTTGTCTGAAACAAATAAAGTGTTTATTATGGAAAATTGTGTTTTTATATAACTTGGTTATACTTTTGTTAGTATATTTTAATAGTTACTAATTATAATATGTCACTATTTAATCGACGTAATTAACTCAACGAACGTTTAAAGAAAATGTATTAACAAATAACCTTGTTTAGATATATTTAAAACCCACGAATGACCGATATCAAACCTTGCACAATGATAACAATAACGGATTGTATAACCTAATTATATGCTAATATTAATACTGAAACATCTAAATTTCAAGCAACTCGGACAATTTGAAATTCCAATATTTAAAATAATATATGAAGAATAAATAACAATATCAGATACTCTTATATTATTTCTGGTAATTTTAATGGTATTGATAAATTTAAATCTAGTATAATATATTTATACATAGTCTCGAGGTCACATATAATCTATATTTAATTTTCCAAAAAGTTTATTTTATGTACATACAAGTTTTCAAAACTTAAATCATTCCCAATAATTCCTAGATTCTTACTAAATATAAAGTTTTGGCGATAAGCACCCTTTGAGATATGAAGTCTTAGAAAGGGGTTTCTAAAACAAATAAATTCAAAATTCCACTTGCCATGTCCTTCTATTTTTTCCGTTATGTACAATCAGAACTTGCAAACTTCTCGCAATATTGTAACCATTATTTTAAAATATTATATGACTGTGCAATACAGTTGAACAAATCTATTATATCAATTTCTAATTACCATAGTAATAACGCAATTTTTTTCTTCAAAAATCGTCATAACTACGAATGTAGAGATTAAACCACAAAAACGTCTTATATTAGGTACTCACCTCACGCCTATTTTTCTATATTGTGTTCTAAAGAAATAAAAAGTTATATTAATTACTGATTTTCACTTGTTGTTTCTAAAGAGTTTTGTGATTAATATACAATAAAAGTTATAGGTAAAAATGTACATAAAACGTAAGTTAAAAACATTTAACCCCTTTGCCTATATTACAAAATTGATATTATATAACAATCAATCATAAAATTGAAATCTAAAACTATTTCATTAATGAAACCTGGTACAGAGTGAACGGGTCTATTCAATACAGAGTGTAATCTATCACTGACATGTATATCAATGTATGTCCAAGCATAATTAATCCATGTTTCAATTATACAAGACAAGTTGTGTTTCAATTAATTGAAAATATGAGTTCATTTCTCACCTTGAGACTTACATTTAAATATGATTGTTCCCTTGTATCCAAGTCACTTCGTTATAATCATGAAATTAAATGGATAGTTTGATTGAAAAGTTGATTAGCACATTTATAGATAATATCTTCATTACATTAAAAATAGCTTTAAATGTCTCAAAAAGGTTAACTGTAAAAATTGTTTGATAAATACTTTTAAATACTTTCTTTAAAAAAAAAAATGAACGCCTTTTTTGTTCTCCAAGAGTTACATTTAAAGTGGGTAGGTTAAAATTGATTTGTTGCCACCATCTCTTAGATATGATGTTAGTAAAAAAAAAAAATGTTTCAACGACTTCAAAAGATAAATTTGAAAATTTGAAACAATTTCTTTTTTACTCCTCTTGATGTGATTAAAATTGACAAAGATGTGTATTTTTTAATATGACGCTAAAACTACTCCTACGTTACAAACACTAAATCTCAACACTCTAAATTTTAATAACTCTAGAAACATGCGTCGTTAGTGTGTTTCAGAAATTAAAATTGCTTTTATTTTATGTCCTAACATTTTTATCAATGAAAATTTACCAATTCCTGATTGAAATAAAAATAAAAAAACACGTGCACAAACAAAAGTTTAAAATCAGTTCATCGGTAACACAGTTCTTTCTTTATAAGAGAATATCACTATAACTTCCTTTATCCCTAAATACTCAATCAACATTTAGGGAATGAAGAGGGGACAATTTGAAGAAACTGGTAAAGAAGAAAAAGACTCTTGTGAAGGTTGTATAAATTAGAGAATCTCAATAGCTGAAGAAAGACATAATCAACAAATGTCTAAGGATTGTTACCCCACGAGAATTGTCTTCGTATGTAAGTTTTTTTACATATTGGAACAAATGAAAAGTTATGAACTTCTTAATTGGACATGTAGTATTAAAGAAATATTTATATATCTTGATGTAACAAATTATAGCTTGAAATGGATACTTTGTGGTCAATACAAGTTACAGCAAGTGATATATTTTTGACGTTTGAATTACCGGATCCTGTGGGAGACTTATGACCGTTGATCCGTCTGGAAATTCAACAGAATAATGTAACAAAGTTTGTTGTAAGATTCAAGAAGGCATAGAACTGAGTTAGTTAAACTAATGTTATGGAAGTGCACAAAACATTTTGTAGCTTGAGTGTTAAAACCAGTGTAAAACCACTTCCAAAATTCAGCATAGTGACCTTTGTTTCTAACTTATTATTGTGTCGCTTTAAATCATTTAGAGTTACGTTTAATGCTTTCCTTGCCTTCAGCTCCTCTTGCCATTCATCATAAAAGTTTTTTCACTTATTTCCGTTTGATGTTTTATTTATTGTAGAATCAAAGCTTTTTCAAAAGGTTATTAGGATTATAGTAAGCAAGAGTTGGCTCCCCTCAGACTCCTTGGAGCCAGCATTCGTAGAGAGTCGATTTCCCAGTTAAACTGAGCTGCTACCTGGGGGAAAACATCCGTTAGTTTTATCCATTGCTTAATTTAATCCCAATAATCGGAGATTAATCTTTTTTCGAGGTTTAGTCCTCTAGATTCTTCCAACTATCCAGCAGTTAGGATTTATCCTCTTCTGTCTTCAGAGCTGTTGACCAAAGTTCTTCCACCTCTTCCACTGTTGTGATAAATATTCTTTCGCCATCATAGCCGTTGACCGATTTCACTTTGTACCCTAGGCTGGCATCCTTACTAGGTACTTCCATCCGGGTCAGATGGACCAAGGTTTTTTATAGAGGTGTTCCCCCTCTATCACTCACCCTTCCTGCAATTGACGCAGGCCCCGGGCTTGTGACCGGCATAGCAGGTTTACAATTTTCTTATGTTACCATTAATCTTGCATAATTATCTAAGGTTAAATATGGATCGAATGAGTCTACTTTAACTTGTAGGAGATAAATTGTGTTGTTAGGGTTTATTACTTCAAAAGATTTTCGTTAAATAATAATTAAAAAAAATTTTGATACTTTTAATTGAAATTATTTTTTTTTGTTGTTGAGATAATTTAGTTTAATACCTATTTAAAATATGAAAAATTTACCAACTCAAAATTAGATCTGTGGAAAAAGAAAAACTGATCAGGGATTCATCATGGAGTGCTTATAAAATCTCTTGCGAAAAATTAAACTTATTACATTACTTACAATTTTAGGCACATATATATGACAATGCAAATTTCATAAGAAAATCTAATTAATTTTTTAATGCATTACAGGATTTTTAATGATTTATAAAACGAAATTATATTAACTGGATTGTGGTTTTGCTCCTGTCTAAGAAGCATCTAAAACAGTAAAAATTATGTATTTAATATATATATATATATATATATATATATATATATATATATATATATATATATATATATATATATATTTGTCAAATGCTTATCAATACTACATTTCCAAAATATTTGCTTAGAACAAGATGTCAAATGTCTACGTAAAACGAGATTCAAAATGCTGCAGTAATAAAACACTCATGTCTTATCATGACTCTACGGATATACTTAATAGATATTCGGGTTTAATAGCTACAACAACATTTATTCTGTGGTATCTCACTTTAAGTTTATGTTTTCCATATCAACACTTAATCTGGGCTTTTCTTAAAGGACATTTATTCAATTATATCTTTTTTTGGCAAGAGGGTTTAAAATTTGTTTAAATCTTTCACTCTTTGTATTTTATAAACAAAATTAAAAATTGTTTTGAGTTAGTAAATAGAATAGTTCCAAACATTTCCTAAAAGTCGTTGACAATTTACATATGGATTTTCAATAATATCGTTTCATTACCTTAGTCTACACTGATTGCACAAAAAATAACTTTTTAATATATTATGTAATTATTTAATTAATTTGTGTGAATAATACGGCCTTAATAGAACAACTTTATGCACAATATATTTTTTAATAACTACCATACATTGCTAAAAACGAAGAATTTTTTTTATTTACTCTCAAATATAGTTGTTAGTCAATTTATAATTCAACTTGTTTTTGTCATGACTGTGACAATTATAATGTCTGGGTATATAAATGTGATTTGCGTTTAAAATAGATTATATTAAAGCTCAGTGATACAAGTAAGTAATAAGTTAACTACATTATTTTTACAAATTAATATTTTAAACTTATATAGTATAGTTTAATAAACTGAATTAATGTTTTCCTCTAAAATATCCTTTTAGACAACTTCCCTTCTTTAAACTCGTACCTAATAGTTAAGTAATTTTATTTATTATATAGTACCTTTCTTTCACGCTGTAGGTTTGCTTAGGGAGAGAATATTATACCGTAAACAACATTAAAGGAAATTATGACCAATATATGAATCGTATTAAAAGTTATATAACTAGAGTAGTTTATAATTTAGGTTTTATTGAAAAGTATTTATTTATTCAGTAAACAGCTAGATTTCGAAGTATTTTCGTTCTTTATATTTTCACAATGAAATTAAAAGAAACAAAATGTTAATTATTATTTATAATATAATCAAGTTAAATAATTAGTATGTAAAATAATAATAATTAACAATAGTGTTAATTTTAACAGTTTAAAATGTAATGATATATATGAAGAAAATCCAATAATCAATCCTTTAACTCGTGGATAATTAAGATTGAAAAAGTGAAATACGTTTGGACCTTTAAGAAAACAAATTATGTATTACTGCAATTAGCGTCATACTCATGATATTAATGATATTTATTTATTTCCCTACACTTTTCACTTTTAATTAAGTAGCGTTTTATTTGAATAAAGCCTCCATTTTCAGAAGACCTATAATCGAATTGCATTGCGCATGAGATTGCTAGGGATTATTTCGTTAGATTTACAACATATATGATTGGTTCTAAAAATTGATTTCATATACAATCATCGAAAATATAACGCCAAAAGAGAAGAAGAATTGTTGATAAAGTATGAAGAGAAAACTTCAATTAGAATACACAAAAAACCTTCATAACCATATCCATTGCTCCTGTGCAGTATGTAAAACCTAAATTATCACATTGTACACATTATTGTTTACCTCATTATAGTAAATCAAACTACTTCAGATTTTTAACGGATTTAACTGTATTTTGAGTTGCCAAAATGTTGTAACCAACTATATATAGGAATAATCGTATCTTGATTGCATTTTTACTAAATTATTCTTATTTGTCAATATATTAATTATATACAATATAGATTTGATAATTGTGGAACCATGAGTTGTACTCTACGTTATTTCTACAATATTTATACCTACAGTGGATTCCACAATATGCACTGGGATTATTGTGTCTTAGCATACTAGAGGACTATTGTAAAATTATCACCAAATTAGGTGAACGCAAATAATTTTACATGACGGTAGATATTAGAAAAGTAACACAAAACAAACAAAAATCTTAAAGTTCGATTTCTAGCCGATTTTTTATATTTCGTTATTTGTCAAGCGATTTGACATTCGATTCAATATCAACTCTGCATTATTCTCGTCTATTTAATTATTTTCAATAGTAATAATTATCGGATTAGAGACAAATATTTTTTCCATAAATTGTTTCTTTTTATTCAGCAATAATCTTAAGTTATTTCCCAAAAAATGTGAATTATGTGTAATAATTTACCACAATAGTTTGAACATGTTTAATTTCTAAACATTTTGTAGACAAACTATATTCTTCTTAGCAGACAAATATAAATATTAATTTAAATATTTTAAAAAGTTTTACGCCAACAAAAACTTTGTATGCCCCCTATAATAAATATAAGTATTATGACATAAATTCTATGTATTTCTTCAATGGACCAGTTTATTTTATTTAATGGTAAAGGTTTGCACATAGTTCCTATTGTGGTGGAGTTTAGCTTCACTTAGACAATGGCTAACAATTAATCTCCTGCTGTCTGCTATTGTCTTGGGCATTCAACTACATCGTCAGTAACAAAGGGAACAATCTGTTGTGAACATACAGTTATATTTATTTTATCGTTCAGTAAACGTAATACATTTTATTAGGTTTAATTTCACATTGGTTTAAACTAATCTGTTGAATTAATTTGATTAGAATTTGCATAGTAAAGCTATCAAAATAATTTAAAACCAGTTGAAAAATCACGTGTTATAATAAATCTTGATCTATATTAAAAACTTTTCAGATTTCGTACTCCAGTAATATATATATATATATATATATATATATATATATATATATATATATATATATATATATATATATTGAAAATAAAAACTAATTAAACGGCAGTTTTAATTGAGTTCAATTTTAAATCAAATGTTTATTTTATTTTGAACATAATATGTACTTTAAACAATATATTTTTTACAATTTTTTAATACATATAGAATAAAAATATAAAGTTTAACTAATAAAGATACAAATAAATATATAGGAAATAATTAAATTTTAAGTCGAAATTGTTGATACTAAATATCAATAAATTACTTTCAAGGGGAGAAATTATTCATTCACGAAAGTTTCAAATTTTGATGAAAGTGACATCGACTAATTAACGATCTTATGACGTCATGATAATTGTGAAGTAATTTAACATCATTAACTGGTATGTCAATGCGATCACAAATTGTTACTGTGTAGATAATTTTAAAATATTGATTTCTTTGTTCTCACATTATTTTTGTAAATATTCAATATACTTTAGATTTTAATACTCCCACTTTTTACATTTTTCTATTTTTAACTATTCAAATTATGTAAGTTGTTTTATGTCGATCACTTCATCGGTGATGATGTTTGTGTACATATATCAAAGCAGAGACTAAAATGAAAAATATATAGACGTCTACTAATATTTACGAGTCGCTTTAGTGTATACTCAGCTTTACCTAACTTGAGACCAGAATTGTTGCAAATTGACTGGTATAAAATAATGTTATATAACTTTAGGTTATTTTATAAAAGGAATAATAAAATAGGATAATTTCTTAAATTCCATTAAAATAAAGCAAATTATCCAATTGCGAAAGAATCTTATAACAGCGATATTCAAGTAAATTAATTTAGAAGCTTGTTTACATACTCATTTTTTATTTTACTATTTTTTAATCTAATAAACAAATCCATGCTGCAGCATATATGTCATATATGATAAATGATAATAGTTTACCAAAAACTGTATTTTTTCCTCCAAGGATGTAATAGGAAGGTAGATAAATCTAGAGCACAACATCAACACGGAGTGAAAGAGAATGTAAGCTAGTTCTGTTGTTTTGTTAACATTGTTTCATATATACTGTTACAGAAAAGATGCCTGCTTTTACTGTTATTTGGTGTTAAAAATTGGACAGCAAATAAAATTCTGATTCCAAACTAGATCACATAGTAGAATATTCAAGGGCACACAGATTGGAAAATATAGTTCAGTGATCTGTTGTCGATATTACTCTACATTATTTAAACCAGGTACACTAATTTCTGAATAGTGAGTATTTTGTTTTTTACTAATTTAATATTTTGGTACAAATGTCTCCGCTTTAATTGACGAATAGTGATGGCTTATTCCGAATGTGAATAATCAGATTGTGCACTAAACTGTTAAGAAAGTTCACGACAAGTCATTACTAGAGCTCCCTTGAGCTGTAATATGGTACTTCTCAAATAATAGTGGCGTGTCAAGAATGCTGGAAATACTGGTTTTACTCTGATTGTAGGTTGTTCTCAGCTTATTTTCACTGTATTATTTTTATTTTAGTTGAACTGTGACGTTTTACACATGTTTATATTTTTATAATATTTGATATCTCAAATTAAATTAACAAACTTATAATGGTGTTTAAATTCATTTCATTATAATGCAATGGCGGTAATATTTTGTATTTTATTTTGTTATATGTTTCTAAAATATCCTAATTAGGCCTGTATCAAATCCATGGAGTTTATTAAAGATAATTTTTTACGTGTTTCTTTTTAATGTATTTAAACATGTACATTAAACATGTATAGAAAAAGTACTGTAATGCCTCAAAATGTGTACCGTTTTGTAGCTATTGTTAAAATCCGTTAACGGTAGCATAATATTTGTTCAGATTAGATGTACTTTCATAATAAATGGTTCCCTTTTGTTACTGATGATGTGGATTATTCTGATGGGAGATTATTACAAGCCATTGTTTAACATGAAGGGGACCTCTAGGTACAATCCATTAACATAAATCAATACTACAATATAAGCTGAGTTATAGTTTATTTAATACAGATTGTCAAAAGTTTTCCTAAACTCAACTATATGTTTTATTGATTATTATTATTTTTGTTTTCATTCTCACTTTGATGACATAAAAATTAATGTAACGGGGGAAAATATATTTGATATTATTGTTGATATACAAGTTTGTTATAACCATATATAATAAAACTACTATTAAAGAATATGGACGCTTCTCAGCAATTGATCTTTTCAGAAAGTGATACAACATTGAGTAACTCAATTCTATAAAGTTTCCTAACCCTACATTTTACTGGAATAGCCTACAAAATAAGGTACAAGATATCTAATGATTTTATATATTGTATGTTTTCGACCGGATGTAAAATTGTTAGTTTAAATCTGGCCATACAATTAAATTATATATATAATATTTATATTAACAATAATAAAAAGAAGTTTTGAATATATATATATATATATATATATATATATATATATATATATATATATATATATATATATATATATATATATATATAATGTCTGGAATAGTTGTGATTTTAAGTTATTCTAATGTAATAAGTAAATTCTTAGGAGAATAGCTCAAACTATTAATCACTCAAAGTGTTAACCTAGATGCGGTGTTTCAACATTATTTGCGATGTTGAATTAACTAAAAGGTAGTTAATAAACTTAATTACCACGATGGTTTTAACATAAACTGTAACCCGAGTACATTATTCATCTTGTGTAATTCACAACTAAATAGCAATAGTATTTGCAAATAGCAAACAATATTGAGGTTATCCTGCATACCAAACTGTATACACACCATTCTGGAATAAACCATTGTTATGTATTACAAGGGTACTGCAATATAAATTAGAGAATGTATGTTTTAAATTGATTTACGAACACTCACATCAGTATATAATATATATTTTAAAATGATATTCCAGAATGATATATAGGGTGTCTGAAAAGTCTTAATATGACTAATATCTTTGAAGTTGGTGAACACAAATAAACTATTTGTTTTATATTGTACGAGTACCATACAACCTAACTCCCTTACTATTCACGACCTGATCATCGAGGTAATGGTGGTGAGGTAGTTTGACTTTGAATGCAATGTAAACTTATATACAGTTGTACCTAATGTTATACGTCTCAAAAACAAATATCCATCTCAAACCGTAATTCATGTTTTTAATCGTACAGTGAAAAATATAAATCACTTTTAAAACGAAATTTGTCTTACGTAATACAAGTAATTTACAATACTGATTTTCTCCGACATAAATAGGATACAAAGAATTAAATTCTGTTAAGTACAAATAATTATATATTACTTTGTATGAAAGTTTAAAATTAAATCATTATAACATGTAAATGATAAGAATTACAATTATATGAATGTAATAAATTTTCACAGAGTGGATGTATATGTATCGTAATATTTTCATTTCCATTTATTTAGAATAAGTTTTCTGGGAACATTATGCAATGATTTAAAAAAAACTCATTAATATATAATTAGTCCTTAAATTAGAAAAAAATATATATATAAATGAAATATGATTACTTTATTCTTTGATTAACGGAAAGCTAGAAGGTAATCAACTGTAACAAGAGAAGTATAATATAACATGGTATGAATTTAAAGCTAAACTGGTCTAAAAAGTTTTACCTTTCTCTTTATAATTGGTTCAAAGAATTCCCTCGAACAAGAAAAACAGACATTTTTCGTAAATAATCATTAAATCCCTCCGTGGATATCTAGTTAGGTGTACAATATCGTGTGTGTGCATTTTAGTCTTATTAATCGTGATACTTTAGATAGGTCTAGCTCTAATCTAGCATAATCCTAAATCCGAACAGAACTGATGTATTAAGCACAGAATTAGAAGACTTGTCAAAACCATTCGTAGGTTACAAATAGAGGTTAAACAAATTAATCATTATTTAAAATCATTACTGCTTATTACTGGAAAAGTATTGTTTATGAATTTTGGAGTTTGGAGTTGGTACTTTACGTTGGTTTGTGCGTTAAAACAAATCAAAATATTTATTGTTTTAGGTGGGACCTGCAACTAATAATCAGAAAACAAAATTGTGTCTTCTATAGTTTAGTTCAGTAAGACAAGTTAAGTTTGATAAATCTTGAAGAAAGTCCTAAAAGCAGTACCAATAACACCAGCGAATTATGTATAATAAACGTATGAGCATTAGCTTCAAATAATCAGTGGAAATATTTAACAAAACCATTTTTTAAACAGCAAATATTAACGATTTCATTATATTATGTCCTTTCGTTCTGTTTGATGAGTTAAATTATCAATTTAAAGACTATTGTTTTAGAAGGGTATGAGTATCTAATAATTGATTTAGTACAATATTTGGTGTCATCATTAACAATTTCATAATATTTACTTTTATTTGTCCAACACCATTTGTCGAGTTTTAAAATGTACTTATATAACGTATATAACGAAATAAATAATTACGGATATTCCAAAGCAAAATAAACTAAATACTATCAATTATTTTAAAATTCAATACATTTCACAACTTTATCATAAGAGGTATTAAAAAGCCATTCCATATTGCTTATAAGCATGACCAATTTATTGCTGTGTAATATTCCAACACAATTGTGACGGTATTAATAAATCTACTTTATTATATTAAACTCAGATAAACAAAAAAATATTATATTCTATGACTAAAATTGCGGTCACAAAGATTTTTAAAAGGCTTAAATATCGACCTCTTATTGATAGGTTTTGTAATAGTTATTCGTTATGGTTTTTGCATTTCAATAACAAATAATATTCTCGTATTAATGTTTGATTACAAAGGTACCAAAATTACAATAGTATGTTAGATTAAATGGTGATATTAATAATTAAGACCGGTATCATAGAAAATATTAAAATTTCAAAATCTTAATAGTTATTAACATCTCAGATTATTGTTTTGATTTCTGATTTAAAACGATTATTTTTTATCCTAGTTGTTAAAAGTTGTAAAAACTCTTGGTCGTCCTTACCTTTTAAAAAAGGATACTTGAACTATAATTAAAGGCCAGTATTCCTATAATACTGATTATACTCTCTAGGATTAGAACATAATAAGAATTGGTCAAGAGAGACCGGGTTCGAAAAAGGAAAGACATTTTCTAAAATATGAAGAAAATTGTAGATTCTGCTGGGATACTTCGGTTTTACTAAATCCGTGGTCACTATGAGTCCCTGAAGTATCACTCAAATAATTTGAGTGATACTTCAGGGAGTATAATTACGGGAGTATACCATAATTATTACGGTAAACATTTTGGCTTGATTTAAACATCAAGCCTTTAGTTCTATTGTAGTAAAAACACTTTCGCCGGTTAGGTTAAATAATAAATTAAACTTGAACCTAAAACTTTAAACACCAACCTCTTGAGATCTACAATCGTCAATAGAATTTTTACGATAACTAATATTTTTATTTCTATTTTCAGTGTTCTCAAACTAAGGGTTCTTTTAGAAGACCTGGTATATTCGATAAAAAATGTTTAAATCTTTTGAATATTTTACATGAATTTTTACACTAATATCTAATTTCCTTCTATCTCTGCTTCTCGCAAAGCTTCCAATTGATAGATTGTTTAAAATCATTCTAGATATAAAATGTTATTGTGTTTAGGATACTAAGAAGATCATCTTTATAAACACCCTTATATATTGATAATGATACTATATATGTGCAAATCTGTCCATAGTCACTCTTTTCATAGTTATTAATGAAGGCCTTTTTATTACTTATAGTCAAACATGGAATAAAACAACTTTCAACTTACAAGATACAAAACATGTCACAAAATAAGTTATCTAATTGGTTTGTCATTAATCCTATAAATTATTAAATAATCATATTTTGTATTTAAATATTGTTCATTTAAATGAATAATTCTAAACATTCCAATTAAGTATAATTTATACTATGATGCAGTAAAGAGCCTACGACTTTTATGTCAAATGTAATATGTGTTCGGAGAAAACCGATTCTGTCTAACTAATTAACTTCTAATTTATAGGAGAAATAAACGACATTGATCTACTAAAATCTGTTAAGCTGACATATATTTATGTTCAGATTAAATGTACATTCATAACAAATTGATCCCTTTTGTTACTGACGATGTGGATGAATTCCTTTGACATTAGCAGAGCATGGGAGATTATTACAAGTCATTGTCTAAAGTGAGGTAACTAATTAACAACATAAACTTTGGAGAAACTGATATTAAAAGAATACTATAATAAGCTGAAGGGTCACTTGTATATTGCGTATATTGGTTGTCACAAGAGCTAAAATTTTAAGCGCTTTTTTGAAGATTTTGTCGTAATTTTAAGATTTTACATTTCCAATTTTCCGTTATCTCTGTCTTAATGATATAAATTTTTTTCACTTAACGTATTTACTTAATATTTGTTACACCAATGAAGGCGAGGGGCAGTAGGTACCTCATGAATACACCACTAAATCAATCACTCTCGAACCTTCATAACCTTAAGGTTTACTAGTCTAAACTACAGTGAGATTACTAGGAGGATTAAAGTCTATTACTACGGGGAGAAGTCAATGCGATGAGAAAATTATGTTTGAGATTCTATTTAAAAACCTTGATATGACCCTAAGCCTAAAGAGATATAATTTTTTGTAGCACTGAGGTTTCAGAAACAGTTTAAACCATTTATTTCATATTCAATTTCACAATTTTAGTAGTTCTTTATATAAATATTAATATTTTCAGTCGTACTTCCTGTGAAATATAAATTAATTTTAACTCTAGGAACTAAATACATAATCTGTACAAAATTATAAATGTTACTCTATAAATATACTTCTAAAGCTTAAGTAAATTTGTGTTAAAATTGTAAATCTTTATTGTTTGTTGTAAATGGTTGCATAACATTTAACATAACTCAGTCCATCAAAAACTAAAACTATCATAATACATAGAGAAAAACATTCTGTTAGAATGGCTTAACATATGAAAGACTTTTTTATGCATTAATACATCATGTTCTGTTAAATTCATTTAGGTTTACATTAGACGTGGTTGTAAATTGTTCTCAACTAATTAGTAAATTCTCTGCTGAATACCTGAAACCCGCAGTCGGAGTGTTAATTGAACTGCAGTGGTTATACAAAATCAGAGGTGTTGAGATACAGTTTTAATTAACTAGAACTATTTACATATGCGTCGTGGTGGTTTCAACATAAACGGTTTCTAATATACAGTACCCAATACTTTGTGTATTCCACAAACAAATAGAATGTTATTGCCATGTAAACAATTCTACTCTCTATACTATAGAAACATAATACTGGTACAAATATTCGTGAATTTAAAAATAGTACCGATATTTAATTAAAGAATACACACTTTCGTCTAAATTCCTAAATATTAATAATGATTAATATTACTAATTATACGATAACTGGTCTAAAGTGATTATTGAAATATTCAATATTTCAAAGACTATGACGTAATATTCAAGTAGGTTACATAATTTTGAGAATCTATTATTTTACAAGAGAAACGAAATGAATTGGATTCATACTTCAGTCATATTGAAAACTAACTTAATTTGATACGTATATAAACTTCGCTCCTTATTCATAATTAAGCTTATTTCACAAATAATTCTATAATTTTAGATGGCACGTGAAAAATGATATTTTATGTAAAACTTTAATTTGTATTGTCAAGTTTATTCAAATACAACAAATATTCTTGCTAGTGCTCATCTACACTGTGGGTAATACACCAAATTTTACACATTTATTAAATGTGGTTTTACATGTACTACTTGAAAGAGTAAAACAAACAATTACTACTGCAATAATAGATAAAAACCGTTGATAAAATGCGGATACATAATGTCTCATGATGATTATTCAAATTATTTCTTGTGTATACGGAAACCATTACATAATAGTAAATAGAGTTCGTGGAATACCATATGGCCGAAATCCAAGTAGAACAGAGTAGGAACTTGTGTCATAATATAAGGTAAATTTTGTAATTTTAGACACACAAAATATAACAAACATACGTTTCGTCACTAACCTATTGATCTAGATATCCATAATAATGGATAGATAGGTATAATATATTATGTATATAGGTATAGAGATATATTGATAGATAGGTAGAGAGAAAGAGAGAGAGAGAGAGAGAGAGAGAGAGAGAGAGAGAGAGAGAGAGAGAGAGAGAGAGAGAGAGAGAGAGAGAGAGAGAGAGAGAGAGAGAGAGAGAGAGAGAGAGAGAGAGAGAGAGAGAGAGAGAGAGAGAGAGAGAGAGAGAGAGATACTTACAAACTTTTAACAAAAGTTGCATTAAACGTTGAAGGAATTTTATAACTTTATAAATATTCGTAAAGTTGCCTCATATTTAAGACAGGGTTTTATTTTAACTTCAGTAAAGAAAACTTCATAAATAATTTAAGTTCCGTTTATTTGTAAGGGATTATTCGGTACTTTTTTGTATGGAAAGTTATATTCTTATATCATATATAAGGGAAATACTATATGTATTTATACATAATTTTATTATTTTTATGAATATAATATTTTTTTGTTTATTCATTTAAATGAATAATATTTAAATACAAAATATGATTATTTAATAATTTATAGGATTAATAACAAACCAATTAGATAACTTATATTGCCACATGTTTTGTATCTTGTAAGTTGAAAGTTGTTTTATTCCATGTTTGACTATAAGTAATAAAAAGGCCTTCATTAATAACTATGAAAAGAGTGACTATGGACCGATTTGCATATATATAGTATCATTATCAATATATAAGGGTGTTTATAAAGATGATCTTCTTAGTATCCTAAACACAATAACATTTTATATCTAGAATGATTTTAAACAATCTATCAATTGGAAGCTTTGCGAGAAGCAGAGATAGAAGAAAATTAGATATTAGTGTAAAAATTCATGTAAAATATTCAAAAGATTTAAACATTTCTTTATCGAATATACCAGGTCTTCTAAAAGAACCCTTAGTTTGAGAACACTGAAAATAGAAATAAAAATATTAGTTATCGTAAAAATTCTATTGACGATTGTAGATCTCAAGAGGTTGGTGTTTAAAGTTTTAGGTTCAAGTTTAATTTATTCTTTAACCTAACCGGCGAAAGTGTTTTTACTACAATAGAACTAAAGGCCTGATGTTTAAATCAAGCCAAAAAGTTTACCGTAATTTGAGTGATACTTCAAGGACTCATAGTGACCACGGATTTAGTAAAACCGAAGTATCCCAGCAGAATCTACAATTTTCTTCATATTTTAGAAAATGTCTTTCCTTTTTCGAACCTGGTCTCTCTTGACCAACTCTTATTATGTTCTAATCCTAGAGAGTATAATCATTATTCTAGGTATACTGGCCTTTAATTATAGTTCTGGTATCCTTTTTTAAAAGGTAAGGACGACCAAGAGGTTTTACAACTTTTAACAACTATGATAAAAAATAATCGTTTTAAATCAGAAATCAAAACAATAATCTGAGTTGTTAATAACTAGTAAGATTTTGAAAATTTAATATTTTTTATGATACCGGTCTTAATTATTAATATCACCATTTAATCTAACATACTATTGTAATTTTGGTACCTTTGTAATCTAACATTAATACGAGAATATTTGTTATTGAAATGCAAAAACCATAACGAATAACTATTACAAAACCTATCAATAAGAGGTTGATATTTTAGCCTTTTAAAAATCTTTGTGACCTCAATTTTAGTCATTCCTGTTACAGTATAGTATTTAATTATACAATTTCATGCACCACTGAAAATGACGACTTCGTTGTTGAAACGAGTTGGAATAAATAAACGCATTATTTGCAAGAATTTGAGTTCCAGTATTATTATACTAAATATACCATGTCACAAGTCAATCCAATATTAAGATGATAAAATATATAGACGCAAACCTACGAACTAAGAAAACTGTGAATATACAACGTAGTTTGTTTATCTGATAATCTAAAAAGATTGTGCGAAAGTTAGAGGTAATTGAATTTGTCCTCAGCTACTGGTAAATATCAATATAAATCTGGTAATTGAATATATAAATCAAAATTTACTTGCCCCAGTTTTGCAATATGCCTTGGGGTACCTAAAACCATTGTTATTGGTATATATAGGTACAGTACATTCTTTAAAATTTTCTTTGTTTAGAAGTTTGGAGATAATAAAAAGGAAACTTTTGTGTAATAATTTCTTAAATATAGTTATGTATGTATATATTTATGAAACATCTGTAATCTAAATTTTATGAAAAATCCGATTTCTAACAACAAGAACGAGCTCCTTAGCGAAACATTGATTTACAACTAGTTAGTCAGTTATAAACTAATTTTCATTATTGTTCTCTAAACGGTTTTTATCTGATCTATCTTATTAATTAGAGTTAAATATATCCAACCAATAAAGTCGTATATAAAATGTGACTCTTAAAGTATCAACTGGGGGTAAAGCTGTATGTTTACTTAGAAAATACTGTTTCAATGATACTTCAAGAACATGAGCACTGAATTTTTTTTTTGTTAAAGACAGATTGGTAACTTAAATATGTCAAAGTCGATAAAGTCGTATAGAAAATGTGACTCTTCAAGTGCCAACTGGGGACAAGGATATAAGTTTAAATATAAAATAATGTTTTAAACACTCTACAAAACCACGATTATTAAAATGATATATTTTTAAAAGATGAGTAACTAAAATTACATAATCGTCAATAAAGTCGTATCCAAAATGTGACTCTTCAAGTTCCAACGAGGGATATAGATGTCTTTTTAAATAGAAAATAACATTTCGATCGAACTACAGAACAATGAGTACTGTAATTATTTTTAGTGATAAAGACAATTGATTAAATAAAAATTAGTCGACCATTAATATAAAACGCAACTACTTAAGTAATAAATGTGGTCAAAGATACCGCATAAACAGAAAGAATATTTTGATCACGCTCCAAGACCATAAACATGAACATTATGTTTTAGGTTGAAGTCATTGACAGATGACTAACTAAATTGTCCACATGTATATTTCTTTAATGAGAATGAAAAATGGAGTTACAACGGTACAGTACCGATTTATTAAATATACCCTTACAATTTTAGAAGCTTGAGTCTTCTAAAGAAATATAAAATTATTATATAAATGAATTTTATTCATAAGTCCAAGAGTCGTATTGAGCGAAATACATTAACAAAAGGAGCATAATACACAATAACCGTAATTACATCTTGTACTAGCTATTAATTATTAAATTCTCTAATCATCAATGAAAAATTCAAGGAGTTCCCAGCACAAAAAATAAATATGACTACATAAAACGTTCAACAATAATGTAAAACGATGAAGAGAATCTAATAAAACTCAACCCAAAACAACACAAGTATTAATTAAACATTAAAAGTGGCTGCTTTGAAGGTTAAGAAATTCATTTGTTATGAAGTGTCTTTAGGGGAAAATTATCATTCCAGCAGACGTTACATAGTTAAAACTATATAAATATAGTGAAATAAATATTTATTTATAGGTTTAAAGTTTTACCCATGTAGATTTTTATGGGTTTTGAATACCAGTAAAATTACTTTGCAAAACCTAATATTGTTTACACAAGATGCTTTTATAATTAAAATAGTTTATCAAATTGCTGAAAAGTAATATAGTTAAGTAGAATTTACTTTTAAACATAAAATATTCATTTTTAATGGAAAAAGATACAATATTTATCATGATGAAAAAAAATTAATTGAAAAATAAAGTCAGCGGAAAGAAGCAAGAGGTTATCACATAAAAGGATATGCTTGAGGCGAATTCAATAAAAGTAGCAATCTAACTTCTACTTCCAAAGAGCTTCTCTACAGAGTATTTTGAACAATAAATAGAGATAGGAATTTATTTTGTTCATTATCCATATAGAGGAATTTAATTAAATTAGATACAATATAAAAGATTATATTTTAATCAAAATCAAATATCTTTGGAATGGTAAACATTAGCAATGATTTTCTTAAAATTTCCTTTGATGCATTTTTAATAGCGCTCCTGAATCACCATTAAGATCTTAGGATATTTAACAAACAATTTTACTGAATAAAGAGATTTCATTAATTCTCCTCATTACATTAATTACGTTTTATTAAAAAGAACAACATGTAACTTAGCTCTGGGCACAGGTGAAGATAAGTCGAGAGAAATTCACAATAATTGTCAAAACGAATTTAAAATATATGTGTTTACAGTTAATACATTTTTTTCTACAATATAATTATTTACTGTTATTGCTTATATTAGTTTACGTACCATTTAGTTTTATATTTGATACAAAGTTATGTATTAGTAAATGTCAAGAGATAAGTATTTTCAACAATTATATTATCGAATTAAAAACAACAACAAAGATTAATTATTTACTATAACAATGGAAATTTGTTATATATATTTTTTTAACATGTTCAAATTCCTAGCATGTTCAAATTCCATGAGCAATTTTATAAATTCTGTTTTCTTTTTAATCCCCCTTGTAATTATTGCAATCAAGATATTTGGATGGAAATGTTTTCCTGCCTTATAAACTAATTGTTCCTCTGCTAACGGCGGACTTAACTCGGAACATTGTAGCATCAACATTTCTACATATGCAATTGCCTCGTCATTCATTCTGCCTCTAAATTTCCCAAACTCTAAATGGTCCCTAATTTTCGCCTGTATTATTTCATTGAAATACTTCTCCCTAAACAATTCCTCAAATTCCTTAAAATTTTTAACACTTCTCCTATGTAACTGCCACCATATATAAGCCTCGTCTTTTAAATATCGGTCAATCCAATTCATGCCGTTTCCAATCATCTGCTCGCTTATCTCTTCCATTACATTTAGAAATTGTATGGGAAACCTCTCTTTTCCCGAGAAACTAATATTTCTTACTTCTGGCTCGTGACAATATCCTTCCCCTGAATTCCTGACCGTTTTTAATCTCCTATCTAATTCAATTAACTTTTTAGCGACCTCTTCCGTCTTCTTCGCATTCTCCTCAATTTTCGCGATGTTAGTTTCATTATTTTTCGTGCATTTTCCCCCGATTTCTTCGTCTTTCGCCGCGAGTTCTTCCAACCGATTGTTGACGACTACGCCACGGTTCTCGAGTTCTTGCACGCGACCCTCCGTTTCCGCGCGATATCCCTTGATTCGATCGCCGAATTCTTCTTCCGTCTTCTTCAACCTCTCTTCGACGCTCGTACGAATTTCCGCGACTTGTGTTTCGACCATCTCTACTCTACTGTTGACTTCGTCAAAACGCTCGTTTATCTTCCTGTTAAATCTTTCTTCTAATGCGGTTAGACTACCCTTAACTTCCCCAAATTTCTCTTCCGTAGTTTTTTCAAATTTCTCAAATTTTTCAAAACCCTTCCGGTTCTCTTCCGCCATCTTTTCCGCGTTTCTCCGGTTTTCCTCTGCCGTTTTTCTGTTTTCTTCCGCCATCCGCTCTAACATTTCCTGTATCATTGTCATACCCGCGTTTCCTGACTGTACTGCCGCCGATGTTGTTGGATTGTCTACTTCTGTCCCCGCCCGTGAATTTACGTTACTTTCTACTTCTAATTCCCCATTTTGATTAATTGACTCTAATTGTTCCCCTTCTTGACTAAAATTTAAACTCCCACTATTTAATCCCAATTGATTATATATTTCACTTTCATTTGCCATTTTAAGTTCTAATTCCCTCTTTTTACCTCTGGTTAACATAAACAATACTATTCTAACCTATTATCTACCACACAATATTTCCTGTAACAATGTTAATATTCTTATCCTCTAACAACTCTATAACTAGCAATTTAAATTTCACTTTAATGAGCCACGCGGTGGAGCGCCAAATATAACAATGGAAATTTGTTATATATATTTTTTATTTAATCTAATTTTAATTTAATTTATTTTTAATTTATTTTAATTCTCTTGAAAACTTTTGAAAAACTATTATGATGGTTTAAGTAAATTAATTCAACAAAACAAGTTTTTATCCTTTAACTAACTTTAGGATTTATTTGCAAAAACAATTATTTATAACCACAGTATCAATTCAATTTATCTAATCATTGAAATATCTTAAGGCTACTTCATTCTCTCACACTTGCATTCTTTAAAACTAAATTACTCTAATACACAATATTATTGATTACAAATTTAAAATCTACAATTGATTATTCAATTTACATAAAATCAAAACTCTACAATATGTTCAACAAATCTTGTCCAAAATGTTCTTATTAACTTTATCAATTTTATAACAAAAACAAGACAAATTTCTTTAATTAACTGATATTTCCAAATTTACTTTAGTTTGCCGGCTAGCTCAATTACTTTTACTTTTAAATTAATTATACAAAAAAAACTTGACTCTTATCTCGGGCATGGGAACTTTTAATGACTCAATTAAAGTGAAATACTAACTCTAATGATTATTTATTATGAAATTTTGTACTTATCAACAATTCTCCTCGTCCGCTATAATTTTGGCACTTTTACACAACACAAATCACTAACTATGCACAACAACACAACTGATCCTTAGCCTGTGAAGTCGGATGCTGCTAACACTGGTTCCTTGACTGGTGGTGAATCTCTGGTGATACTCCGCTAACTCTATTTAGTCTCCTCACTCGTTCTCGATTACTATGGACTTCGACGCGATGATCTCTCCTCTTCTTTTATAAAATTTAAACTCTTTGACTCTATTTAATTTATGTATCTAACAAACTTCAAGATAAATTACTAAATTTTGTTGCGGCTCTGCCTTTAAATTAATCAATGACTTAGAATTAAACCCTCAGGTTAATTCTTAACACTTAACACCTCCTACTCTGATTCCTAGCTGTAAGTCAAGACTTACACGCTCTTAACCCCAGTTCTAGACTGAACTCTCCTTACTCTGGATTTCACCTCTCCCGAAATTCAAGTGTAGCGTCCTCTTCGCTTATTGGTTAAATCTCATTTTTTTAAAACTCAGGCCTCTCCGGATTGGACCTCTAACTTTCCAAAATCGTTGGTTTTTTATTACACGCGCTGGCTTCACCCTCGGAGATACCGTTAGGAATTCGCTTTCTCATTTTTTACAACACGCAGCTGCGTTGAATAGCAAAACTCCGTTATGTTTTCTACTAAAGTTTTATTTGTCGGCAAACTTTCTTCTCTTAAGTAAAACAGAATGTCTTCTTTCCCTTGTCCTTGTCACGTTTGTCAATTTGTACAGTTATTTTCGAAACTTAACCTTGCAGCTGCTCTTTCGGTAAGATTTGCTTGTCCACATGTGTTTTGTTTCAATTTACACATTTACACAATTATTTATCAATGTTAACTTTTGGTTGATTATTATTATTTTAATATTTGATATTAGGCCTAATTAATTGTTTATCCATTGTGATCGTTTGAGATCGTTATACTGTCCCCAGATAAAATTTGTCTTTGAAATGCCTGAAGATAAATTTTTTCTTACGCCCGTTTCTTTAACAATAGGTTGTAAAGAACCTTTTTCTTACAATGCCCTTTATGTTGCGGTTACCCACTGTTTTACAATAGACCTTTCTTCTATTGTTCCTCTTGTGGTCAACCCTAGTCCCTTTTATGGTTTTCCTTTCACTCTTGCTCCTTTATTGTCTATGTTTTGTTTACTGCCTAAGTTTATCCTAATGTCCTTAATTATAATATTTCTTTAATAATCTACAATTAAATATTCCCCTAATTTTATTTTTATTTATATGTCCTAACCTATATGTCGTATTTCCTAATTTATTTATTATTTTATAAGGTCCTTCATACAGCTCGCTAGTCACGACGGTCTGCCATCTGGTCTTTGTACACCCTTCTGTCCTGATGCCTCGGGTCATTGCTCTGCCTTGCATTGTTTACATCCTTTCCGTATTCCGGCGTGTTGTTTACGTCCCTTCTCCACTCAACTGGTTTATGACCTTGTTCTCGCCATGGAGTCACATGGTCACTCGGTCGTCTACCCCAATTATTCTGTTTGTTATTATTTACTTGTTCCCTAAAATTTCCTCTATTATTGTTTACCCTTTCCCTTTCATTGACTTCCTCTATCCTAGCATGTTCAAATTCCATGAGCAATTTTATAAATTCTGTTTTCTTTTTAATCCCCCTTGTAATTATTGCAATCAAGATATTTGGATGGAAATGTTTTCCTGCCTTATAAACTAATTGTTCCTCTGCTAACGGCGGACTTAACTCGGAACATTGTAGCATCAACATTTCTACATATGCAATTGCCTCGTCATTCATTCTGCCTCTAAATTTCCCAAACTCTAAATGGTCCCTAATTTTCGCCTGTATTATTTCATTGAAATACTTCTCCCTAAACAATTCCTCAAATTCCTTAAAATTTTTAACACTTCTCCTATGTAACTGCCACCATATATAAGCCTCGTCTTTTAAATATCGGTCAATCCAATTCATGCCGTTTCCAATCATCTGCTCGCTTATCTCTTCCATTACATTTAGAAATTGTATGGGAAACCTCTCTTTTCCCGAGAAACTAATATTTCTTACTTCTGGCTCGTGACAATATCCTTCCCCTGAATTCCTGACCGTTTTTAATCTCCTATCTAATTCAATTAACTTTTTAGCGACCTCTTCCGTCTTCTTCGCATTCTCCTCAATTTTCGCGATGTTAGTTTCATTATTTTTCGTGCATTTTCCCCCGATTTCTTCGTCTTTCGCCGCGAGTTCTTCCAACCGATTGTTGACGACTACGCCACGGTTCTCGAGTTCTTGCACGCGACCCTCCGTTTCCGCGCGATATCCCTTGATTCGATCGCCGAATTCTTCTTCCGTCTTCTTCAACCTCTCTTCGACGCTCGTACGAATTTCCGCGACTTGTGTTTCGACCATCTCTACTCTACTGTTGACTTCGTCAAAACGCTCGTTTATCTTCCTGTTAAATCTTTCTTCTAATGCGGTTAGACTACCCTTAACTTCCCCAAATTTCTCTTCCATAGTTTTTTCAAATTTCTCAAATTTTTCAAAACCCTTCCGGTTCTCTTCCGCCATCTTTTCCGCGTTTCTCCGGTTTTCCTCTGCCGTTTTTCTGTTTTCTTCCGCCATCCGCTCTAACATTTCCTGTATCATTGTCATACCCGCGTTTCCTGACTGTACTGCCGCCGATGTTGTTGGATTGTCTACTTCTGTCCCCGCCCGTGAATTTACGTTACTTTCTACTTCTAATTCCCCATTTTGATTAATTGACTCTAATTGTTCCCCTTCTTGACTAAAATTTAAACTCCCACTATTTAATCCCAATTGATTATATATTTCACTTTCATTTGCCATTTTAAGTTCTAATTCCCTCTTTTTACCTCTGGTTAACATAAACAATACTATTCTAACCTATTATCTACCACACAATATTTCCTGTAACAATGTTAATATTCTTATCCTCTAACAACTCTATAACTAGCAATTTAAATTTCACTTTAATGAGCCACGCGGTGGAGCGCCAAATATAACAATGGAAATTTGTTATATATATTTTTTATTTAATCTAATTTTAATTTAATTTATTTTTAATTTATTTTAATTCTCTTGAAAACTTTTGAAAAACTATTATGATGGTTTAAGTAAATTAATTCAACAAAACAAGTTTTTATCCTTTAACTAACTTTAGGATTTATTTGCAAAAACAATTATTTATAACCACAGTATCAATTCAATTTATCTAATCATTGAAATATCTTAAGGCTACTTCATTCTCTCACACTTGCATTCTTTAAAACTAAATTACTCTAATACACAATATTATTGATTACAAATTTAAAATCTACAATTGATTATTCAATTTACATAAAATCAAAACTCTACAATATGTTCAACAAATCTTGTCCAAAATGTTCTTATTAACTTTATCAATTTTATAACAAAAACAAGACAAATTTCTTTAATTAACTGATATTTCCAAATTTACTTTAGTTTGCCGGCTAGCTCAATTACTTTTACTTTTAAATTAATTATACAAAAAAAACTTGACTCTTATCTCGGGCATGGGAACTTTTAATGACTCAATTAAAGTGAAATACTAACTCTAATGATTATTTATTATGAAATTTTGTACTTATCAACAATTCTCCTCGTCCGCTATAATTTTGGCACTTTTACACAACACAAATCACTAACTATGCACAACAACACAACTGATCCTTAGCCTGTGAAGTCGGATGCTGCTAACACTGGTTCCTTGACTGGTGGTGAATCTCTGGTGATACTCCGCTAACTCTATTTAGTCTCCTCACTCGTTCTCGATTACTATGGACTTCGACGCGATGATCTCTCCTCTTCTTTTATAAAATTTAAACTCTTTGACTCTATTTAATTTATGTATCTAACAAACTTCAAGATAAATTACTAAATTTTGTTGCGGCTCTGCCTTTAAATTAATCAATGACTTAGAATTAAACCCTCAGGTTAATTCTTAACACTTAACACCTCCTACTCTGATTCCTAGCTGTAAGTCAAGACTTACACGCTCTTAACCCCAGTTCTAGACTGAACTCTCCTTACTCTGGATTTCACCTCTCCCGAAATTCAAGTGTAGCGTCCTCTTCGCTTATTGGTTAAATCTCATTTTTTTAAAACTCAGGCCTCTCCGGATTGGACCTCTAACTTTCCAAAATCGTTGGTTTTTTATTACACGCGCTGGCTTCACCCTCGGAGATACCGTTAGGAATTCGCTTTCTCATTTTTTACAACACGCAGCTGCGTTGAATAGCAAAACTCCGTTATGTTTTCTACTAAAGTTTTATTTGTCGGCAAACTTTCTTCTCTTAAGTAAAACAGAATGTCTTCTTTCCCTTGTCCTTGTCACGTTTGTCAATTTGTACAGTTATTTTCGAAACTTAACCTTGCAGCTGCTCTTTCGGTAAGATTTGCTTGTCCACATGTGTTTTGTTTCAATTTACACATTTACACAATTATTTATCAATGTTAACTTTTGGTTGATTATTATTATTTTAATATTTGATATTAGGCCTAATTAATTGTTTATCCATTGTGATCGTTTGAGATCGTTATATTACTGTTCTCTTTAGTCAATAAAACGACTTTTTCTAGAAAGCAAATGATATAGGAACCTGCAAATATATTTTATCCATAAGTGAAAATTCTCTAGACATTTTCCCATCGGTAATTATTATTATCACTAATTATCCTTACTTATATTGATGGTTAACCGTCTTTTATAGACTTTCTGCTTGTAAGAGTGATGAAAATATAAATTAATAATTAGGAAAATATCATACTTAAATGGAGCTATATTTTAATAAGCAATAATATTGACTTCAGATATCATACCAAATTATTTATATTTTGATCGTAAAATTATTTTGGCCTATCGTAAAACACTAACATATATTTAAACAGAAAAACGTATGATAAAATAGGAAGTAAAGAGGAAAATATAAGTAAAGAGGAATATTAGAATATATATATATATATTTATTTATTTATTTAAAGAAATATACGCATAATGTCCAATTACATATAAAAGTTTATCGCGGTTGTAAAAATTGCCTGGGATATTAAACCACGTTGATAGTAATAATGGAAACGATCTGTTATGAAAGTACAACTATATCTAACTTTCAGTCATTTCACACACTTCCAATATATTTAACTTGTTATCAGTTTTAATTATTTGTAATAATACAGTCATTCCGTTTTCCTTCGTCCTAGAAATTATGAATAATTATATCTCCAGTTTATACTGTCAACTAGACACTCTGTAATGATGACGTTATAATCTCGTTAATCAAACGTTGACACATTTACCGAAAGCTTTAGCTTTAATCGACGACAACTTGGAGACTCGTCAACTGTATAAATACTTAAGTATATTTCTAGAATTTTAACAAAATATATATATTGAAATGTATTTATATTACAAATAAAAAATCATGTATTTAATTAAGATCATTGATCATAAAACAATATCATAAATAAATAATTGTATAAATAAGTCATTTGATATTAACTTCAGTTTAGTTATTTGAGTTTCATTGATTTTCATGTTTTTTCCCGATTATTTTGTATAAGTCTGAATTTTGAAAAAATAAAATAAAAATATTTTCTTAAAATTCAAAATATTAATATTCTGCGATTTTAATTTATTTTTAATAACAAATTCTATTGATTGTTTAGTAGTAAATATAATTATTCATAATTTCTAGGACGAAGGAAAACGGAATGACTGTATTATTACAAATAATTAAAACTGATAACAAGTTAAATATATTGGAAGTGTGTGAAATGACTGAAAGTTAGATATAGTTGTACTTTCATAACAGATCGTTTCCATTATTACTATCAACGTGGTTTAATATCCCAGGCAATAGGAGAATATAGGAGGTTATTTGATATCCATTTTCTAAAATAAAAATAAAATCCAAGTTAAGAGAAACTATTTACAAATCATTACTATTTATTCAATTGAATCCGTGGGTTAAATAAAGCCCATAGTTTTAACATTGTGTTTCATATATTTATTATACGTCGTAAATATATTGGTATTGTTTTACACAAGTGTTTTATTTTGAATGATTTACTAATATTTACTACACGCAATAAAGGAAACAAAACTACCTAAACAAGTAAATATTTTAAATTTGGTTACGTCATAGGCTTCTTTTTGTTTTTAGAAATTGGCGTAATATAAAATTTTGAAAATAAAAACAGAATTATAAATGTTTGTAAGCGATAAATTTTTTTAAAACAAAAATTCTAAGAAGTCAAAAATATATTAAAACTTTTCACTTGTTTATACTTAAAGTAGATAGCTGAATCAGTTGTATGAAGAGTTTTTTCCCTCATCCGCTGATCCAGTTACCAAGCATATTTAACACCATTCTCATTGAAACAATTTTTTTCCCATCATTGAGAAATATATGATCATATCCAATCATATGGGTCTTTTTTAATTATATCATATTGGATTAAATAATATAATAAACATTGAAGTTGATTTCACTATTTCACATAATTTTTTACAAAAAAAAATAATTTTATTATTTCAAACGCTTCTAAACGACAATGTCGTTGTTTTCAAAGATCAATGAGCTTCAATAAATAATAAAACTATTAGTCTACAATAATTTGTATGAATAAGGGACGTGACACACAACATTAGTTGTGTCAAAAATCTAAAACATCAATGCATAGTTACTCTATAAACATAATTATAAGTTTTTAATTAAATAAAAAACAATATGAAAGTAAATATTTAATTTAAAGATATTTATTTCTTAAGATTGGTTTACTGTATATCATCCAAATAAATAATCACCAATTATTGAGTACTGTACATGTAACAAAAACATTTTACTGGAGATATTTCCTTAAATTATCCTTGTAGAAATATTATCCCAATAGAATTATTATAAAAACCGGCCCAGTTGATTATCTTTGGTTGTTTATAATAAGTTTTTGTGAGTAAGTATTTTATTGCTCTTAAAAGCTCAAAACTAGTAAGTCAATATAGCTATATAAAACAAAAAATCTACCCAGTCAATTTTAATTATTTGTTTTTCATATGTTTGTGTAATAATATTTTTTGTATGTTTGTTAAGGGCGAACATTAGCCCTTTTAGGTGGTTATTAGGTTTTATTATTTTAGGTTTTATTAGGTGCTTGTTTGTTTGAGAAAGTATTTTTTATTGTTGTTAAAAATATTTCGTGAATCATTGAATTAAAAATATAATTAAAAGGAAAAGAGTGTAAAATAAAGATTCCTAGTCTTCTAATCCTCTCAAGATTAGTCAAGGTAGGAAGAAAGCAAGAGTTTTTTATGAGAGCCCTGATAACGAGTACAAAAGAGACGCCTCCAAAATATGATTACGTGAAGAAGGCAGTAGACATCAAGTCTACTGGTTTCTCCTGGTTTTCACGTCCCTAATCAATAGAAGTGAGATTATTAGAATGTAATCTGATTACGTTTAGGTTATAATGTGATACTAACACTGAATGAATATCCTTTTGAAAAAATTCATCGAATATTATTCAACAAGATATGTGGATAAAATCATGTATTCAAACAATTATTTTTTTTAATTATATGAGAAATCATCATAATAATGAAATTTTTATTTCCCAAATGTACATAGTAATTACACTGATTTAGTTGGAATTATACCAATTACTGCTAATTGTATTTGGATTGGTAGGAAGGAAGAAAGAAAGAAAGAAAAACAAATACAAAGACAAAGCAAATTAAATAGTTCAATGCGAATTGAAACATTGCAGATAAATACCCTTTAACAAAAAACATATATTAGAAAATCAACAATCGAGTTCCATAATACGAAATTGAGGTAAACAATAAGTTTGCCCTTTTAATATAGTATCATCGAGAACAAATATGCCAACGAAAGAAGCTTTGAAATATATTGTGAAATAAAAGAGAATTAAAAAAAAAATTATTAATAGTTTGTTTTGTTCGATTACTTTTAACTTTTAAATATATGATAATATAAAGAATTTACATTTTTTCATTTAATTTTCTCTCTCGTTTCTATTTTATCTACTCTTATATTATTTAATATTATTTTTGTTTGATCAATACAGTATGAATAATAACTAAACATATATCATAATCAATACAAATTATAATTCCATTGTTTCAAATTAATTACATTTTATTTACTAGTAAACATAGATTGCAAGAGGTAATGAACGTTTATTTTACAACTAATTCATTGAACAATTTTACTTTTGTTCCGTAAATTTATTTAAAATAATTATTTATGGAACAAATTACATGATCATTATTTCTAAATACTCATATACGGTTTTATATTACTAAACACCTGCTACACCATGTCACAAATATTTATTATAACTGATACATATGAACAAAAGCACGTGGAAGTGTGGTGGAATATTTAGTCATAATAAATTATTGCCTACAATAATGTTCTCAATCGAATACTGAATATTGGGCACTAACTTTTGAGACACACTATACATAACTTTATGTTCATTATCTGACAGTCCCGATAGTGTTTTAAAATATTTTATTATACTAGATATATGTAGAAATTTGAGTCCAATATACATTTAAAAGGATAAATATTCATATGACGGAGTTATTGAATTGTTTGTCTATTTGCTTCTTCAATAAACATAAAGTTTATTTTAGCAATTAAATATGAAGTTATCGTTGTTTTGATTTAAAACAAGTTTCCTCTCTTCTTTCTCAAGATTACTTTTAACTTCGAAATATTAAGAGAATGTTTACTTTCTCAGGTTATATAATCATAAACCTTTTAGAGATCTAATATTTAAAATACAATATACAAACGCTTTCTGTATCTTTACTAATCTATTTCTATATATCAATAAGTTGGTTTTTTTTTTAGAGATAAACTAAAATAGTATTATTCAAAAAGGATGTTTCCCTAACTTCTTAACATTTTCAAGTTAATTTTTCTTTGAAAATGACGTAAAACTAAGATTGAAAATTATTTTTTAACTAATAAAATAAGATTAAAACAACACTTAAAACAAAATATATATACCCGTCTTTCCGCAGCATAACACAGAAGAGTTATATTGCTTTTGCAAACCTATCAATTGAGACAAGGGTGTAGGAACAATGTACATTTCTTCTGCTTCAGATGCATAACTAAACAACTCTGTTATTGACTGACTTGAATTAGACTTATATCTAAACAAGTGGATACGATTAATATCACAGTTTCATAAGTTACACCTCGCTTAATACTTTAAATGATCTCGTTCATGACCTCTAAATAATTTTTATTGGGGTTCAAATATTTACATACCGAATGATGTGAATGAGTTTGGGTTTAGTTTATTTTAATCACGCTATATAAGTCACATAACTCTTACAATTATTTTCGTAGGATTTAATAACTTCGATTAGTGTAATTTCACAACACCATATTCCGCGATTCCGAGGTTCCACTTTTTTTTCATTTTAGAATCTCCATTGATATTTACTTCCACATCGTTACACCATTCCTCAAGTTCTCTGGTAAAATAACAAACAATAGTATCTTCTTTACCTCGAAAAATAAAAAAATTAGAAAATAATTGTATTTGTTATATGGTTTCTCTAATAAAAAACGAAGCATTTGTTATATGGAAATTATACAAACTCTACTACCAAAATAAGAATTACTAATTTTTATTATACGACAACATTGAGTAAATACTTTTTCAGTAATATTTATTAATCAACCCTTATTGCAAATGCTAATCAACTTGGTCATGGATGTATATTCAAATATTACCGCGTGACCTAAATGTTATGAAATGTAGCTAGAAGGCACATAATTTACTGGATGAGTAAGCATGCATGTATATTTATTAACAATATTTCCATACTAACAGCTCTTACATATTACAACATACAACAGATTAGCACAATGTGGCATATTGATCTAGACCAAACTGAGTATAAAAGTAAAACAACCCTGGCATATGAAGGTCTACATTTAACCACATGCTATATAAGCCATGAACAAAATTTAACATGAAACAAAGGACTAAGGAATCATTAATAATGAACACCTCTTCCCCGAAAACCAGGTCATGATTTGTGAGTGACGAGGAACCATATACGGGATCATAAATCGCCAAATATTTCCAAATCAACAAAAGCTATTTGAAACAAATATAAATCCCTTTTTTATGAAACTATAAATTCCCAAGGTGTTTATTTTACTTACTTTATTTTATGTCATTCTCTGAAGACACACTTTACGACGTTGCCAAGAACAAGACTATAAAACAGGTTCTACAAAACAAAAACTAACCAAGAAGTTGAATAAAATATATTTACCGTATTTATTCGTTATCAAAAGAAAAAAAGGATTATAATTATAAGGTCCTAGAAAAAGTACCCACGGTCGGTAGTATAAGTTAACCACATAAATTTTTAATTTTTGATTGTCCTACTTTATCTAATGCAATTTGTAACTTAATACAATTGCTCTCCTAATTGAACAAACTATAATTACATCACGGCACCAAAACGTTAAACTAATCAGAGGCAAATACCAAGTTGTATTTCAATAAAAGTTTGCCTAGGATCATATTGCGCACATAAAGTCTAACTTTATACCGGTTCACAGTATATCAGTTCTGTAATTAATATCAACCACCCAGTTTATATCCACACTCGGTGTTTCAACTAACAACGGCTTGAATCAATATAATTACCATTTAATAAATAGGTTCAGAATATGAACAATATATTTGTGAATGAATTTAGTTCATCGACTAAGTTACAATAGTTGGGGAAACAGGTTTCACTTAAACCGTTATTGTTTCTTTAGTGATAACATTTTCATTACATTGGAAATACCTACAAATTTTAATAATTATAAGTTAGAATAAAAAAGAGAGCAAGTTTGTTGCCGATTCACTTCTTTTCACGTTTTTCTTTTTATTTCGTACTGTATTTTGAAAATATATATTGACGTCTATAATGACCCCACCTATACATAAAGGTTATTTCGAAACATTTGTATATATGTTATCTTTTTCTAAAATATTCACTTGTAATAATTCATGATATGGTATTTACCTTGGATTATCATCCTAAAACCATATTATTCTAATATTGCTACAATCTCTTATAAACACAGAATTTGATTAGGATAATAGTACGAACATTTGAAAATAACCTAAAATAATATTAAAAATTGTATTATTTCAAGAAACTATTATACTCTACAGTTGTTTCTAAATAAAATGTCAATATTTGTGATTGCCTTATAACTAAAATCTGATTATTTAAAACACCCCCCCCCCAAGTATAGTTTCTTTTTAGCTCATGCTATTGAATAATTATTTAACGTTTTGTATAAACTCTTTTAATACCAACTTAAGCATAAAAAATAAAAGTATGAACGATTTTGTATATTATTTTTTAACTATGTAAACCAAAATCTACAAATTTGTGAATCGTGGATATAAATATTTATATTTTACAATTCAATCACTATCTATTTTTAATTATATTTCAGACTGAAGATCTGTTGCAGAAGCAATGTTTGTTAATATTTCCAGTATCTCTCTTTGTTACTAAAGGAAACATTGTTAAATAAATTGGAAGATTAAAAACAATGAAAAAAGAAACAATTGTATATAATCACCTGTGATCAATGTTAATAACAATTCAATTTTCCCTACGCCACTAAAAAATCTGGTGTGGATGGTGAAACACGCAATTTTACTCTCGTATTCTTTAATTGAATTTGTACAATTCATGTAAATATTACAATGACAATCTTCTTTTGAATGATAAATCATTAAATTGATTTTTTTAAATTTAAAATGTTCTACTAGTAAACAAAACCTAAAGTGATTGTCATTTTATTGAAAATTATGATGAAAGGAAAACCTAATAATCAGTTTATAAAATGATTCATTTAAAACATACACAGAACACAGAATAAATGATAATCTTAAAATAATTAACGCTGTTAGGGTTTGTAGCGTTTGTAACATGGGTTTTATATTTATTTCGCTTGACGAAACTTAAAAATCTCTCTTTGAAGAAATATAAATATTGATTTAAACTGATGATTTAAAGATTAAAATGTGCTGTGATGCTGGTAATAAAATTTATTATTAATATTACAAGGATAACCATCATGATTTTAATATGATGCGAAAATTATTTGAAAAGTATATAGAGTTCCATTTGTACACATGTCTATTTTCATAGAAATATATGATTAATTTAATGAATATAAACCCACAAAGATTTCAACAATAGCTGCTGCTAATGTTCTTACACAATTGAATAGAATTAGGGTTTTAGTTTCAATGCTGGATTTTATAATCCATAGAATGTAAAGAAATGTTTGAGGGAAACGATTTTTTTTTCTAAAATAGGCAAAATTCTTTGAAAGGATAATGAATACATTTTACATTATGATAGGTGTTCAAACATAACATTAGAAAATCCGTAAATGAAATAATAATAATAATAATAATAATAAAATAAACTTGTATATCATATTTCGTAAACGAATTGAATTTGACGTACAAAATAAGTTACAGTTTTTCTTCTCTTATGTATAAATCATCTGCCATACTGTAAAACGATTAAAATTCATCTAACATCTTAAAGAGGACTTGAATCCATGCTCTTAAAAATATAAAAATATATGTATCAATTTAACAATTTACTGAAACTCGTACATTTGTTTACAAATGTGTTTCACTTTGCATATTAAATTACAACATAAAAACTCAAATGTCAATAATTTTAAAGTATCGCCACTACAAAATTATTTACTGCTATATTTGAGTGAAGATATCCATTTTAATGTCCAATATTTATGTTAGAAGAGTAAATAATTTTTGCAAATTAAAAAAAAAAGTTTTAAATTAGGATTTTGTAGGTATTTTAAAATGAAATCAGCATCGTTTAAATTGTTACCTACCCCCAAAAATTTAGTCACACTATTTTTGACGTGTTTCATTATGTAAAATATATATTAATAAAAGAAGTTATCCACAAAATTTAAAGACATTTAAAAATAACTGGTAAACATATAACCTAAATATTATTGGAACTCTTATAAAATATTTACTGAAATGAACTAATAATTATCAGTCCAACCAATTCCAAGTGTCTGTAGTCAGCATTATAGTCAAGGAGAGCTTCCGCCTTTGCAATCAGTTTTTACGGCCAGTGAAGCAAATCAAATTTCTTTTCGTAGATAAAAATTCATGGGAGATGACACGGTTTTTACTTTTAAAGTTGCGTTTTCAACAAATATCGCATTGGTGTACATAGTTTGTAAATATAATTTTAAAAATCATGAACTATTATTATTATAAAAATGATAAAGTAATGGTACTTATAACGGGTTTATATGTTTGACATATCATCAATGGATTCTAAAAATTAATCTTGATTAGGGCCTACTATAAAAAAATACTAAATATATTTATATATTATTATTATCTGTAATATTTATTAATCCGTCTTGTGACTTCGTTATCTTCAAATTAATATGCGTTTCGGAGCCATAGTACCATCATCAGTTTTCTTCTTCACTCCGTTGGAGGTCTTTACATAATTAAACACAAACATTTACACACGAACATGTAACAAGCACGTACATAAACATATTATCCTCAACATATATGAAACGCCTTGTATATCAAAACATGGAACTTAAAATAATATAAAAACCTAAATTCAAAAATTAGGCTTTTCTTTAACGAATGGGAATTGAAATTATTACACATATTTTTTTCTTGTATTGGGACTTTATCAACTTCATTTGGGCAGATTTCTAAATTGCTTCTAAATTTCACAACAAATGATATATTTTAGAAAAATATATAATGTTCACTGAGATTATGTTTACGACAAAAAATAATATTTTGATTGGAATGTGTTAAACCGTAAGTCAAACAAGTGCTTTAAGTTGTACTGAGTGTTATAAATAGAGGTAATTACCCTTAAAAAAGCTTTGGTAATTGTAAATGAAGTTACGTAAACGATTTACTAGAGTACTTATGTCACATATTTTCTATTGTTCAGACTTATGTTTATCAAAAATAACTGTTTCAAATGATCAAATTTTAATATATTTTTGTGAAAATGTTGCTATATTCAACATACAGAGTGGTCTAGACGTAATGATTTTTTTTTTTTTTGTGATAGATCAAGATAAATGTGACTCAAATACACAATATACAAAATTTTATTCACACAACCAGTTAAAATCTTAAAGGTACTTAGTTATGTTAATCGCCCAAGTTGGGTTTTGAAACGTAAATATACTATATTATAAACGTATTGGTTAATAGTTCTAAAACAGTTCAAGAGTAGATTAATTAAAGTGCATAATTTATCGGATTATCCCTTGCTTTAAACACTTTAAGGAACAATGTGAATTACATTTGGAACTAAGTAATTAATTCAAACCCCACGCTTCTTATCCTTAGTTGATGATGTTGGTTGAGTTAATACGTATTGCTGATTGATCGTTCAAATTTAATTAAGTTATACAGCAACAGTATCTAAACGGTCATATATGAGTTTTTATTTTATACAAATGAAATATACAATAAAAAAACAACGAATTCTCTAGTTAAAATCTACAATTTATTGGTTTAGCCGACAATGGTTTCGCCAGTTACGGCATTGACGAGGCTTATACAAAGACGAAATAACCTAAACTTCATTCTGTGAGTGTTGAGAGTGAAGCGTCGCTCATCCCCTAACGGGACACAGGGCTCTAGCCAATACCGGGAAATGACGTCACGTGGAATGTGCCCCCAATTCACAATCATACCCCAGTCGACAGCCAGTTCTCGAATGCTATAGTTAGTTCATTGAGTTAGGTGTCCGATTTAAGAGGTCATTAAAACACAACAACCCCGTCGCGCGCATAAGGGCCACTTGTGAATCGGCCTTTCCCTGACATCAGTGCCTTAGTGGGTGGCGCTTACTTCTCAACAATCACAAAATGAAGTATAAGAAAAATTGTACAAACCTTTTTTGACCAAGCCCACAAGTCCCGTTACAAGATAATGGAACCTGTAGCCAGGAAACCCAGTGAGTCACAAACTATTTTAAACATGCTTTGACAAAGGTTGAAGAAGTGGGGGAAAAAACATGAATTCTGTTAGATCGTTTAAAACTAAATTAACATATTACAAGAAAGTCTCTTAATTTTTAATATTTCTAAAATATTTCATTTTTTACCCTTGACGTTAACATCGGTAATTTCAAATGTAATATTAGAATAAAAATCAGTTAAGGCATGATTTTTTAAATGACTGGAAAAACTAGAATTGTTATAACTAGACTCAGAACTTGATGGGTACTGTATCAAAGCCGTCCTACTAAGCGACTGGACTCGCCTTGCCACGCTTCTTATATCTACAGTTATTAGTTTTTTATAATCCCGTTTTATATCAGCACTTGTCAAGTAGTAAGTTTCTATGCCTATCTCTGAAAACCACTCTTTGTAGCTTTGAAAAGTACATAGGAGTCAAAAATAACAATCACAATCATAAATAATTACTATCATTAAACATTATAAAAATTCTCTGCCTATAGCTAGCAGTGAAGTAAATGTAGATAGTTTTATGTTTTGAGAAGGGTACGGTTTTTATTAAAACTAAAAATTTCAAAAATAGAAAAATAGGTGGGTGTCACAACGAAAGCGGATCTTGTATAGTTTACATAGCTTGTGTTGTCAATTTTTAAATTAGTTATTATTTGTATTTTTCGTTTTTGAGTTTCCTAATACACTTTACGATATTTTATGATACACGAAGATGTCAGTAATTATATTTATTTGTATTTAATAATAGTAAAACAAAAACGAAAAACTAAAGAAAGTATAATGAAAGGAAATTGAAAAATAAATGAAACCATGTTTAATTTTCAATCATATTTTATGTAATTTCAAATGTAGCTGTAAAATATACCTTTTGGGAATTTTATATATATTAGGCAGTGTTATTGTATCCAATTACGTTATTAATATCTTTATGAATTCGGTTAGTGCTCGGTTGAATATTTTAACGGAGGATAGAACACATGCAGTTCAGCCTTAGGATCTCTTACGTTTCTGATGAAGGTCCAATGTTTAAATATTTATTAATATTTATACTTTCTCACATATACTTAGTTAAAACAAAGTTAGGTAAAAAATATATATATTTAAATATCTGTTTCTCCGAATTTATCCGTTCATACGTTCCTGAGTCCAAATATGGATTGATACCCGTCTGTTGTCTGTTGTACAACCCTCAACCTTTCGAACATAAACATGTTTTGTACATGCCCAACAAGTGTTGTCATTTTTTTTGATAACTCTACATTCGGAAAAGATTCCGCCATAAAAGAAAACCTACACAATTGGCGGTGGGCTGTTATTTTTTTAAAATCGCCACTAACCCAGTGTGTTATATAACAGCTTTGAAGTAGTCTGAGTCCATAAAAAGTAATTATTATAAACAATTTTGTTTCTCTGTGCAAAACAATTTCTGTCAGTAGCCCACTCTAAAAATTGATACAATTTGTTATAAGGGAGAATGTTGCTTATAAATCTTCTTTTCTTCTTTAACTTGATATTTGAACGTAGCTGTCATAAATCAAATCGTGATCGTCGCAATCTCCTCTAAAAACTGTCGCTTCATGAGTCACAATAATTATAAGACAGTTCAAACTTGGTATACAGGTGTACAAAGGCATGTTGGAATTTTTTACCGACTACTTATTAAAAACTAAATTTGTAAAATTGTTTCAACGTTATGGCTGTCAATTGGAAATTACTATAAAACCGTTAGAAAAATGTAAATGATAAAAAAAAGTTTCAAAATTTCATTACAAATCAGACTTCAGATATTGGAGATATTGGCATTAATATCCATGAGAAGGTGTCATTCTATAATACTGTACATAGTACTGTAGTAATTATCAAGCGATATCTTTTTTGAAAAAAAAAAAAAAAAATCCTATTAGTCCGATATTAGAAGTGTAATTTTCAAACAAACAGGAAATTAAATATTTACGATATATATATATATATATATATATATATAATATTTAATATTTTTCTTGGCCTAAGACACAATTTTCCAAAACTGGATTAGAGAGATGTGAAACACCATATAAGTAGAGAAAGTTTTGTAATCGACCGAAAAATCTGGTTTGAAATGTTGATTGAAAATCTCTTTTAAACGCCCCTGAATACAGAAAAGTGGTTTTGACAATGATGTTTCTCCGTTTATTACTTCTTGGTTACATTCCGATAAAAGCACCAACTGTCCAGTTACTTGCCATTTGTTTGGATAACTAAAAGTTTAGGTTATCAAAATACGACCTGTCATGAAAACAAACATATTTAATTATCTCTGTTCTAGGTACTAGAAAAACCTCTATGGAGCGGTTACACAAGGCGTATTTTCTCAACATTGATTACCGGTTTTGTAAATTGTTTTATAAAATATGAATAATAATAACCAACATCAGTGTGCCAAGTTTTAAGAAAAATAAATTTCTATTCAGGGATAATTGGCAAAAAAAACAAAATACAAATTTAAATATTGTCATTAAAAATACATAATATAAACTAAGAACGCAAATTCAACAACGAACATTTACAGTCAACAGAGTTCCAATGTTCCCTGGTTGTGTGGATAATTTCGAACCAAACAGTGGACGGGTACTGTATTAAATGTGTTTGGGTTGACCTGAAATGAAAAGATATCAAAATGTATTAAATTCTGAAAGAGAAAATCCCACTAACTTTTTTCATTTGAGTGGAAGAAATAGATATTTATTAAATGTTATCATCTTTATAAGATGTTTTAAACTAAATCACCCCCCCCCACCCAATACAGCGACTACGCAAGGTGAAGGTGTATTGTATTTAGATCTAAAGTTTTTTTTTTTTTTTTTTTTTTTTCATTCGTAACTCTGTAATTTTAGATCGGCTGTATCAATTTTGAAAATTTAAGTGTTCAATCGAGAAGGTGAGTATTTATGTCACAAAAATCCATTAAAGCTGACGTCAGCCGAAATTTTGTCTAACAATTAATATTAAAAATCATATGAAAAACAGACGTGAAAAAAAATAGTTATTCTCCATTCGATTGTAAAGTTATTCTTTAGGGATGGGCCTACATTAAGAAATTGTAATTTTGCACTTATTATTTTATGAAAGGATTGTTTTTTAAACTCGTTACACAAATATTTTAAGAATTTTTGCTTTAACCCATTTTCTTCAACGAATATAATTATATATATATATATATATATATATATATATTTAATGTTTTATTTTTATTTATATCTGGTTTTTGTTTTGTTATATTATTAGTGGTAGAGGAGTTAACATTTTCTCAAAAACACAAGCCGTATATAAAAGTTGGATTAGACAGGTTTAAAACTAACGTAATTACATAAATGGTAATAAATAAAAACATAATGCTTGTCCGATTTAAACACAAAATTATATATTTTTTCATAATAATTCAATTGTTTCTACGATGAAAGTGTACTATAGCCTATTATTCTACAAAAAAACTTATTTATTCAGTAATATGGACTTCTATTACGTCTTTTATTGTATTTAAGTTTATAACCGATGTTTCTATTTATGATACTTGAATATTATGATTTACCAGATTAATTAAATCTCTGTGAACATGATTAATGGGTTAGTACATAAATTATGTTACATATATTAACGTGACATAATTTAATTCTTTAACACGAGTTTAAAAAAAAAATGTAATCATCATTACTAAAATTAACTAGATCTAATTTATTTGTGATAACACAAATAATAATACAACAACAACTCTTGAATTGAGAAATATAGTCGGACTAAACTCTGAGTTAGGAAAGGACTTGCACTTGACGGCAACAAAGGATAAGTCCCATCTGACAACGATGTAAAGCCGGAACTCCTCATAAACACCAAAGTAGTAATCTAAAGTAAAATATGTTGGTATCCCTGCAAAGGTATAAGAAATTTCCATAAGCTCTATTAAATTTGAATTTACCAATCACACTCAAGAGTCACATAAATCACCTACAGGCCAAGAACCAGAATCTCTTCTAGAGGAGATAATCTTGCGTTCAGCGCAGCCCTGGTGGCCTCTCTCCAAAACTAAGTCTGTCGTCCCAAACAGTCTATTTGGGGATATAAAGTATATCTTTATTTTCGACTGAATATGTATAAAAGTATATATTTGTGCTATATATTCGAAATTGGCCTAGCGTTTTGGGGATATCCCCGCAAGTGACAACATCCGTGATGTGACAGCCGACAAGGCGAGCGAATATGCCCGGAAAAGTGGCTATGCTCTCTCTCTCTCTCTCTCTCTCTCTCTCTCTCTCTCTCTCTCTCTCTCTCTCTCTCTCTCTCTCTCTCTCTCTCTCTCTCTCTCTCTCTCTCTCTCTCTCTCTCTCTCTCTCTCTCTCTCTCTCTCTCTCTCTCTCTCTCTCTCTCTCTCTCTCTCTCTTTCTCCGTCTCATAACGTACTGGTTGTAATAGTTATTTGCGAAACAATTTAAGCCACTTGTGGTATGGTGTCAAGGTTAATATCTCCCCCTCTCTCTTCATATTCAGTTGTATGAAGGCGTTAGTTAGTTTATCGTAGAACAGTAAAAGCTATTGTTGAACCCGATTTAGTACGTCGTTTTTTGCGATACCCTATCTGTAAGTACAAAGTCTTGTTTATTATTTTATGTATACTTGCTATTGTAATAGTTCAAAACAGGACGTTTCTGAAATCTCATTCACTAGGTAATTTCTTTTGTTATAAGTGCAAACATATCTTCAAACAAAAATGTATTGGACTGTAGTTTCATTGATGTTGAATTTAACTATTATCGCAGTTACATCAAAATTTTGAGTCCTCTAAAAAAAAAAAAAAATACAGTATGGAAATAATATCAAAATATACCTCTGTACCAAATTTAAATAAAATTGACCCAATCGTTTGGGCTTTATTATTCTTAAAAAAAATAATAATAAATAAAAAAAAAATAATAAAACACAGAAAGCGGTCATAATTTTCACAACCGTTTGATGAGCTTAGAGGTTCTCAACACTACCACCTACCACATTATTTTCGAAGTTATGTACTTCCGATGAAGTAAAAATTAATTTTATGCATGTTTTGATGCTCATTTATCCTTAAGAAGTTTAATTTTCATAAAGTCTCGAAAATATTGGAAAATGTTTTTTAGAAAAACTACTTTAATTACTTGAATAAAATCTTATTTACACAATTTTAAATGAATGTTTTGTTTGGATTTTAAAGGTCATATGGAAAGATCTATGGACGAACATAATAATTTATTTTATAATTCTTTATTCACAAAACTTTTTAAGGATATTTAGGTTTTTTAGGTAGTGTCATAGTCTATAAATCATAGAATATATATATATATATATATATATATATATATATATATATATATATATATATTCTGTATTTTCTTATATAATGATAACTCAGAAAGCGTTTGAGAATTTTAATTATAAATGTAGTTTTTCTTATTATCATTAGCAAAAAATGTAATACTGTAGTAGTAACTAATAATTTAATTGTATCTACCATAAAAAATTCGCACACTGTTTGTCCGAAATATTAAACCAATAATGTGAACAATACATCAATATCGAATAATTTTATCTTGTTAGAACTGATGACCTTGTGCATGGCGGTACAGAGTCGATTTTTAATTAAAAAAATTAAAAACTAACTAATGACTGTGAATTTTCTCACTTCAGTTTGATACCACAAGTAGGTATTCAATATATTCTTAAAAAGAAAATTCAAGTAAATAATTAAGTATGAAATAAAAAATAGGCTTTTAAAAAGATTGAAAAATTATAAAACTTTTTGTTATAAAAATAACAAACAATTATAAAACATAGGTTTATAAAACCATTTAAGAATAATAATACATAGATATATAAAATGATTGAACAACTATAAAACATAGGCTTATAAAAAGATTGAACTATTGTAAAACATAAGTTTATAAAAAGACAGAATAATTATAAAACATAAGCTTATACAAATTTTTATTACATTTTTTTCATTGAATATGTCCAAAAGAATTTTTCTTCAGAATGTTAGTTTCAATAGTTTCCCAAATTTCACTACGTGTTCTGAAATAATAACTAGGTTATTCTGAAGGGATAGTTTCAAATTATTGACAAGATTAATAAACGTCGATATATAAAAACTGTAACAGGCAAATGAATCAAAACCATTTTTCCAGAGGGGTGTGGTAAACTGTCATTATGTTATAAAAGTGTATAGATTAGAACAATAACAGATCCTTAACCAATAACTGGATCTTTATCATATTCTAAAGGCTAAAGCCTAACATTTGCATTTTCGTCTATGGAATAACTATAGCACATTATAGAGGTGCTCTATTTAAAATTGTTTTAGGTAACTAACTGTGTTAAGGATGATGGTTGAGTTTACATACATTACTAACGAGGAATAATGCTTCTCCTTGTTGCGGTTTCTATTGGCTTTTGTTTAAGGCCCTTGGGCGATCGTCCCCTTAAATCCAGGACCGATTAGTAATACATAATAGAGAAAGTAATTTGTTTTACAAGTTACTTTTGGTATAACTTTCATGTCCCTTTCTTTGACAAAATTAATACTATTATAAACATATAATGTTTCATAAAGTAATTTATATTGCACTACATTAGTCATTAACTAATCAATTAAGTTATTAAATTTCTTATGGGTTCTTAAACTACATCTCTTGTAATCTATTAAATCACTAAATTTGTCCTGAGCACAACATAAACTCTTTTTCAGAGTTCTCTGTTTTTACCGATCAAGGGACTTTAAGTAGGTTTATCGCTGAAACATTGGACAGGATAACCCAGGGTCTGTCTGTTTATGGTCTATTTGTAAATCCATAAGAAACGGATTATAGTGGTCTATTTATTAAGGTGATAGGAGAGAATCTAATAGAAACACACACTGTGAATCAAAAAAATCAATTAATAATTAATTAGGTGATTTAATGGGGGATCGCCAGAACAAATCACAGGGATCAGTAGAGTGACCATATCTGGATATTATACATGAGAAAATTAAAGAGATGAGATTCCACAACTGGTTTTAATATGTTCTATAGTTTGTAGATAAAACAATAAGGTATTTTTTATTGGGATAAAGAGACATACAGAGAGAGAGAGAGAGAGAGAGAGAGAGAGAGAGAGAGAGAGAGAGAGAGAGAGAGAGAGAGAGAGAGAGAGAGAGAGAGAGAGAGAGAGAGAGAGAGAGAGAGAGAGAGAGAGAGAGAGAGAGAGAGAGAGAGAGAGAGAGAGAGAGAGAGAGAGAGAGAGAGAGAGAGAGAGAGAGAGAGAGAGAGAGAGAGAGAGGGAGGGAGGGAGGGAGATAGAGTTGATTGGGACTATAGGACTAGGCTCACTGCAAGATGCTCTTACTTTTCCCGCTTCCATCAAATGCCTGTTACTCCACCTTTTATATACTATGAATATCCCAATGTCGCTTGACAACACAAATTCTACAATTGCAGATGATATTTCTATTTTATCGACCACTGTGCTTATCTCCTATATATAGATGATACAATTGAACAGTAAACTGCAAAAAGTATGAAACCAACTGGACCAAGAAAAGGCGCATACAATGAAGTGAATCCAATCCAGTGAATATTAATTTTACAATTACCACATATCACACAATTAACGGAGTATGGACCCAACACTCGCATACAGTGAAATTACTCGGTATGATTTTTCGCCCTCAAATAGCCTAGTAGTGTCACATTCGGAAAAAGAAAACTAGATATTCGATAGGAAAAATAGGTGAAATCGAACACAAGAATACATGAAAACTGTAGATCGCGCTAGAGTCCATAACAACTGAAGTTTCCAGCTAGATAACCTCCAATTATCTTTCGCTTAGTGTTAAAATTTTAGAATTGCACTCTAAAATCTATGAATACAATAGAGTATCAACCTTAGTATTACACATTTTATTAACAAAAACAAATAAAACGTTCGGTATTGTGAAACACAACAAGAAATAGATCTAAAGAATAAAGACAAACAAAGCATTATTATATGAAGGCACAAATTCAAAAATAACTATTTGTCAAACTGAGAACGAACACTGAACATATTGAATGCCATCATCTACAAATAATATTTCATTGAAATGGGTCTCATAGGACATAGGTGATGTGAAACCAGCACAAGGCACCTCGACCAATTTCTGACAAATCTTTCGTTGTAAGCAACTCATGTTAAATATCTATTTCATCAAATTCCAGTAAAGTTTGTTAACTCAATTAAATTCGTAAGAGTAACGAAATCGCATTTTATGTGATATATCATACTGAAATGATGTTTTACTTATCACCACCAAGCACGAATATTTCTTCTAGGTTGTTTATTCAAGCGTGGCTATTGGCGACACTTTAATTTTAAAACGAGTAGGATTTATACTATACGAAAAATTACAGGCACCGTAAAAATGCAATAATAATAATAGTATATTAAACTGATTTATTAATGACATATGATACAATATATAATAAATAAACAACAGACGATGATAATGTTCTTCTCTGTTCGCTGTTTACTGTAATTAATTTGTATCAACTTTAAAAATTTACAACCTGTAACTTCTTACTGGTTCAACAATAGCGTGCAACCCTGGTGGATCCTAGCTGAATGTAGACATTTTTTCATGTATTTCCGGCTTAGATCTCTCAACTACATCTATCCTATTAGTTTTCTCTTGTTTTATCCCAACTTTGATGCTATTAGAGTGTTCGATGTCATGTATAGGTGTCTTTATTTTATGTTCATTTCCTTATTTTACCTAGTATACGTAGTATTGAGAAGTTTGGTAAGAAAGAAAATTCAACTTCTGTTTTTTACTGATCTTAAAGTTTAATTGTCTCAGTAAATATTAAAAGTGATTTTCGATATTTCATTCGTCATCATTGACATTTTGTTCGTACTTAGTTTTGATATTAATATAAGAACATGATAAAGTATTTGGTGTTGGGGATTATAGTGTTGTCATGTAGAACCTCATTGTATATCAAAAGTATCAAATTAAAAATGTTAAAATGGCGGAAAATTGATATAATGTTTTTCATTACTTCTTATCTGTTATCAACTTATAACTCACTGAATTCAATATCAATTTTAAAATATCAATTCTGAATGAATTGGCACCAACCCCAATACTCTACGATGACAAATAGTGACGTTATTGTCCCTAAAGTAATTAGAACCGTGACCTCGAAAGAAAATGTGATAACCGTATAGTTAGGAAGAACGAGAGTCCCGAGTTAACAACACGAGCACAGCGAGTCAAGGCTATTTCATGTATGTAGAGCATCAAGGCAAAGGCCGAGACACAAGCTCGAGCATTGTGTGTGAAGATTTAATATACACACATATCATGTGAGTGAGTGAGTCCCTAGTTGACATCAATGAACTGACACAATTAAGTGGTCACAAACTGTTTCATTAAACTTACTTTACTGGGACGATCCCTTCATTGATCATTACAATTTACCATTTCCAAGGCCGAAGATATTAACTTTTTGGATTACATTTAGAGGATCTGCTGGCATAAATTGCATGATATGGCTGAATAGGTACTTTGATAGGCATAATTTCGTTTCTGCTTTGAGAAATATGGTAAACTGGTCTCTAAACTGTTTGTATCGAAATTAACAAATTAAAATATAAAATTTTACTTCCAGTCTGATTATAGAAACCCAAGAGTCAGTTTACTAGCACTAAATTAGTTCCCATGAGTTTATGTTTTCTTTAGTCATCTATTCAATTGGTCGTTGTTAATTAGTTGAATTGGCTCAAGGTTTTTGTGGTGGTGGAATCTTGATTCTTGTTAAAAAGCACACGTTTGATCTAAATTGTAATAATCAAGGTCACGATTAATATCATAGATTTGAGAACATCATTCAGCATTTACTATATTCATTAACAACTTATTTTGAAACGATTTTGTTCTTTTGAGATGACACTGTTTAGTACATCTCACATTTTACTCCATAATTTATATTACATCCTTATAACTGTATTATATATGGAATATTTTCCCAAGATCCACTACAATATTCCTACAGCTAATTACAAGTTTAACTGTTTTCCACTTAAGTTTCAAATACTATTAAATGATTATAACTGTATACCAAAGATACTATGAGTTGAGGCTAGGTTGGAAAACCACATCCTCAAAAGACTATATAAGTAGCAGTATTTGTCGTGTTAGTCATGTGTCGTAAAGATTCAGTGAGGATGCCTTTCGATGTTCTACACAACAAAATATGTTCTAACTAAATAAAACAACAAGTACGACAACGTATTGTTACATTGATTCACAATTTAATCTCTGCAAAACTTTATACATACAGTATACTTTGTACAAATAATTGTTTTGTGTTTAAAGTATAGACATTCTTTTGTTAATGTATCCCATATGAGTAAATAAAATTTGACCATGTGATCATATCTGAGACTAAAATTACTTTGGTTCAGGTATCTGTGTGTGAAAGACTCAGCCAGTTTTCAGAAATCATAATATCCGTTGTCTTGTATATTTCCAATCTAGAGTTGTGTTTTATTAAAAATTATATTTATGACATATTTCTTTATGCAAACCATTCTGGTTTTCCGTTTTTAATAAAATAGATTAATTAGTTTGTCTTATGTAACTAATTTCTTTACTATATTTATCCTTCCTTGTATTTGCTCATGTTAACCTTTTGCGCTTGAAAAGCTTGCTTTCTGATACTATCTTGTTTCTGGTTAGAGGTGTTGCTACCTTTCAGTTTCATTCCATAAACAAGTCGTTTTGTTTCTATAGGTAAACAGGTTATATTCCATGAAATAATATATATATATATATATATATATATATGTGAAGTTAATTTGTGTATCTGTAAAATAAAGCCTAGTATCATGACGATTAATATATTAAATTTAAAATGGGGCGTTAACAGAAGACAAATGTGTATTCCAAGTTGTTAAATTAGGTGCAAGTTGTTGCTGATTGTCTAGTATAACATCAATTATATTTTTAGGCATTATTCTTAAATAATAATGTCCACACTTATAAAAAATAATAATATTAAATTTTTAAATATTATTTTAATGAAAGTAGTATTTCCAAAGCCGTGATTGTAAGCAAACCTCAATACTCTTGCGATTACCCCACTAACTATTTAGCTCAGAGAATGTGTAATAATTAAAGTTGCTTAAATAAAGAAAGTTAAATATTTAAATGGTTTTGTCTTTATTTCTCACCCCAGCTTATCGTGAGCTTATCTCGATATCCTGACAACGTTCAAACGCGAAGCAAGAACGCATAAGGACATCAATAGACACTAAGAAACACGACATCGGCTTGGAACTCTAATAAGTCGGAGCCAGCAGCGAAACGTCCGGCACAGTTAGTTAGGTTATAAATGAAAAATATTATTTTATAAACTGCAGCCCACTTTTACAAAGGTTAAATAATTATTATTTATACGAGCATTTTACCTCTCGTATATACAATAAATTCGTATACATTAAAGTTATTATTCGTATTATTGAGAAAAGAGAAACAAGAAGTAAAACATTGGTAAGTTTATTAATCTTCTAATAATATAAACAGAAACAAAACAATAACTTAATTGAGATGTTTATTATATTTATAAAAATGTATTGTTTTCCTTATTTTAGTGATAAGTAGCCTATTGTTATACTGAAAGACCATAAACATTAAAATTCTAGCAATTTTACACCACTCCATCTCTTAACTATATGACTGTTTAAAATTTTTAATTTATCTCATAATTGTGAAATGTTAATAAACCAGAGCTGCAGTGTGACATATATTTTTTCTCACGTTTTTACAGTAATGAGAATCAACGTAATTTTCCCTCGGGTCGCTACCGAAATTTCATCGCTTAGTTCATTATGTAAAATATCATTATATTGTAAATATGAATAGCAGAAAAAACGATATTTTCTCACTGTTCATGGATACTGTAGTTATGTATTTTTATAACAAAACCTCAACTTATAAATTGTTAATATTAATAAAAGTAAATAAACTTGTTACGTATATTTAGACTCTTACTTTTGTCAACAAAAGAAAGAGAGTACAGATATCATTGAACATAATAATAATTACATAGGGCCTATTTTTTATGGTTATGTTGAATAATGGTACCTAAATTAACTACAAAAAATAGATGCTCAATGAGCACTGTGGTGAATGTGAACAATATATAACACTGAAACCCCTACCACAAGTAAATAAAATATTTATGTAATTATTATATTATTATAGCATAAGGCAAATAAAAATTTTATTTTATTTTAATTGTGTGGGTGTTATTGTACCAAACTTGTGGTAGTGGTTTCAGTGTTTTATATTGTTAACTACAAAACATTGTGAATATTCGCATACGCAAACGCATACTAATGGTAATTTCAATTTTTGGAGAACCTATCTCAAAAAGCGACGATAAAACACAACACATAATATGTTTTTACAACGCCGTGTAGATATGATGTAACAATAAAATTTCATCAACTAGAAGAGCTGACAAAATTATATTACTGTACCAATATAATTGAAACCGAAGATATTAGCTGCTAAAGCAAAAACCTCTTTTTTGTGGTTTTTTGTTTTTTTAATAACATGCCATGAAGTAATAGTATTTATTAAAATTCAAAACATAAATGATTTAACTTATACTTCTGTTGACCAACAATATATATATATATATATATATATATATATATATATATATATATATATATATATATAAATGTATTTATAATTCTTTAAATTGGTGCCAAAATATTTATATAAACAAACATTTGTGTCGTATGTGCGATTTCCAAAATTTAATTTCGAAATATTAGTTGCGATCCCATCCAAATTATATAATAAACATTAAAAACTAAATTAAACTAGTCTTTACGTAAACAAAATTGCAACTACTCTATATTGGCCTATTGCTTTTTGAATTACCATTCTTTTTTACAAGTTCTGTGTTGTGAAGTTTTCAGGTGAAGAGTTGTTACTTTTAGCTGATGATCGGGTACTTAAAGATCATTGTGCCGATAATTTTTGACTAATTAAGATTTTAGAATAAGCATGTTGTAGTTTACTTTAATTTGTTTATATCTCACTAAAAATTAAAAATGGCATCTCACGTACCAAATCTTAATATAAAAAAACTAAACAATCCTAAGTCGAATTAAACAAAGGTTTGAAAAATAATTCACCAAGAACCTCTGAATAAAAAGCAGATAACTTCAGTGTATCTGAGTTTTACATATAAGTGGAGTCTGTGGATCAGCTGCTTAAATAAAGGTGGTTGTGTGATATCTTTTTTTCAACTACGATCTAATGATAAATGTTTGGTTAAAGCCGTTATTGATTATCTACTTTCGTTGATGAGTTAATACCGTTAAGGCTTGAAAAATGAACATCCTCGCTTGAATGTTATCATAAATTCATTCGTTACAAATATTTATTATTATTATATTTATTTATCTATTATTTTTTAAATTTATCTTTGCATCAACTCCTCAACTGTATGATAATAGCATGATAAGAGCTGTTGGTTGTATGGAAACACACAACAGGAATGAAGGTTTTTTTAAAATTCTAAATTAATAAAATCAGATATTTTTTGGTAAAGATTGTTCAAACCTCTATAATAACCACCTAACAATATTTTGTAGTCACATTGTTGCAACATAAACATTTCTTATTTAGTTTCCATTTAAAATTGAAGTATACTTTTAATCTACATTAAGTAAAATATTAGTTAATTATATTATTAAAATAATATTTGCCTTAAAATCTCTTTATCTAATCTTTAATAATTTGTATTTCAATATTTTAACTATTCATAACATTATGACTTTAAACGAAAGGGGATAATATGAATACTCATGACGAGACTTTATGGTGACAGGGGAAGATCATACCATCAGGCAAGAGATTTATTTATTGACACATTTCCAAACAATCAACCAAATTGAAATATTGTGGTTCAACATTTTTCAGTCTTTCATTGAATATTCTAATGTCTCTGTCTTCCCGGAATCTGATGTTCTTGTTTCAATTAACAATACTGTGACTACAGTAAAACCTAATTTAAGTTGTTTAAACTACAAATAAAACAAGAGTTGACTGAAGTAGATTTTTGTGGTATAGTAGAGTTTACTGATATTTTGTTAATCAAGACTGATTTGAATGGAAATTTCTTAAAAAGTATTGGTTTCTCAGATGGGAGAACCTTTTTGCTTAATGGTAGTTTAAACAGAACTGTGATTGTAGTACATAACGCCTAATATCATTCTGACAAAAATCACTTTTGTATGGAACAAGCACATACAAAATAAATATTGAAGTCACTCGAGTCAAAATTTAAACAAACCATCTAACCCTACTGAAATGTTTGTATATTTTAAAATTAGCAAAATCAATTTAAGTAAAATTTCATTAAATGTGAAGGACTTAGATTAATTCCAAATAAAAGACAAAACCTTTTTGTACTTAAATATTTACAAATTAATCGGGAAACTACCGGCTTTTAAATAAAGAAAGTAAAATATATTGTTTGGAAGTTTTATACAGTGTCACCGGGTGGCTAGATTTCGATCGAAACGCGTGTGATTTTGATGGAAAAAAGGACCAACATTATTACTTAACTTATTCTCCGTACGTCTTACTTCAAAACCGTGGCCGGTTGTTTCGGTCGTTTTGAAAAGTAGTACTTTCTTACACGAAAAAAAAATTCACCTTCCATCTGTTTGAATTACATAGTAATGCTTCAATATATTTGTTCTAGTAATTATCCATAGTGTGTGTTGTAAAAGATAATCAACTAAACAATAGTTAAATGCTAGTCAAATAAAACAAAATTAGAATATTTGTCAAAACTCGAAAATTAACTATAAAACCGTTACAAAATCCCTTAGTTTATTTCCAATCTATTCAAAAACGACAATTTTTTATATTTTGATAATAACATTGGCGTAACAGTAATTTAATACATTTCATTGACATAGTTTGAGTTGATTTTGACATATTTACACTTTCTGATGGCTTCTAAATGGGAACAATTAAATTTATCAAGTGTAGATTATTCCACCCCTGTTATCAAATTATCGTCTACTTGGTTTAACACTTCCTTTAAATTTTCTTGTGATATTTCAAACAATTTGTTTGTTTTATTCCTATTTTAGTAAATTTGTCCTATCATTCACACTAAAACCATCCTCATTTCATTTAGGTAATTTTACGCTAACCACTTTCTAAAATGTTCATACGCTGACATTGTTAACAATCAATTTGGTATGGGGGGGATGGTAACCAATACTTTCCTTCGGATTTGGTTTCTTGAGTAGGAGGGGAAACATTTGTTTCGATAATGGTGTAAAATTTAATTTTAAAGGCTCTAAATTTGAATTTGAATTTGACTTTGTTGGTTACTTTCTTGGGATTAAAGTGTTAAAAACGCAGTTGGTGGGAAAATCAGTAAAATTATAGAAAAGCGACATTAACAGATTTTAGAATAGAAGTTCAGTGTATATAATGATTTCTATTTTTACAACCTGAAAGTAACAACCGTTATTTGATCATGATTATTTTGACATCATTATCAGCCAATCAATCGATATTTATTGCCAAAATATAATCTACATATTAACGTCAAAGTAGTTTTAATAATAATTTTACAATGTCCTAATTTCGTTAAAGTATACAATCAAATCTACAATACTATAAATACAACTACGTAAAATACAAGAAATGGATAAAACTATATACAAGGTGATAAAACTATAAATAAATATGGAAACAAACGCAATATAATTATTTACAATTTCTGTCCTCATCATTTAAAACGTATTTCACCAGCATTTTTTAATTTTTCATTTATAAAAGTATCATATCTTGTTTACTTATTTTATCATATATTACTTTATACAGGAATTGTGTTGTTATAGTTAAAAAGAATAATATACTGCTCGATCATCCATCGGTGAGAATAATTTGTGTTTTGATAACTAAATTTTAAAAAAATATTATTTCACTATTCATGAAATTATTATTATTATTATTATTTTAATAAACCGAAGTGTATATTATTATCAGTTTTATTTTAACTTTCTTTTTACACAAATAAGATAAATAGCCTACCAGGTTTTCTTTCAGTTTTTGTTTCTTAGTTGTTACTATTTAAAGCAGTTAGACTGATAAACACGGGAGTGGGGGATAGATAACTTATTGAAAATTTAACGCATTCAACCGGGCTCGAAACTCCATAAAATTTGTCCTTTTACAAGTTTAAAGCTCGTTAAAAACAAGTTTACAAACGGTTAAAAGCTTGTTCTCGGTCAAATAAAGAAGGGTTCTGTATTTCACTTAGCCTATATCATAAAAAAAATGAATTTAAAATTGAAAAATATTTTGTGTTTGTGTTTATAAAAACAAAATCTAAAGTAGAAATATAAAAAGAAAAGTAGAATAAATTAAGTATGTTCGAAGAATCTTTATTTTTACGCTATCACAATACATTTTTTATGCATTTTTTATAGTATAGTGTTTCTACTAATTTCATAAAAGGTTTTAATATAAATTCAAATATATATATATTTTTATTTTTATTATAACGTTATTGTTATACGAATAAATTTAAATTTAAATTTAAATTTAAATTTTAAATTATGAGAAGGTCTCAACAACTCGTTTTCAATTATGAAATTAGTAAAACTTTTTTAGGATACTTCCATTTTAATGGCCGTCTCAGCAGGGTTATGTCCCTAAAATGTTTGTATCATAATGGAAAATCAATATTCTCGGATCCAAAAAACTTTGTTTTTACAAAACCTCTGCCTAAAAAATATCTTTATGTTCATATCTGTCAAATAACAAACAACTATGCATTATTATATTTAATTGAATTAAGAAGAGATTATAAAATTGTATAATATTTGAGTCTCTTTTACATTGAAATAGATTCAAATTAACGGTCTTCTTGAAATGAATTCAAATTTAATACAAAACCGTAGTTTTTATATTTACGAACACTTTAGTCGACTTCACTTACACAGTTCATTCGATAATCATTTCCCTATGACGGATATTTTTCGCCATACTTTATTTATCCTTGTTTCATATTAAAATAATCAATTAATTCTAAAAATGGCCATAGTTTTTAATTTTTAATAACGTTGCAATAAAATACATGTAATGAAATTCACATTGAGATATGAAAAATTAAGTAAAAGCAAAACAAATTTTTAAAAAAATGAAATAGTATTGTTGTAACCTTTTTGAACATTTACAACATATTTTGAAGACATTATATTATGTATTCGGGTATTTGCAAGTATTGCATGTATACATTATGTGTATAAAATATTATTAGATAATGTTTGGAGAGTGTTGATCAACTTTCTCAATCCAGTGTTAAACCCAGAATATAGAAAATAAGAAATGGTCTAGATAGGATTATGTTGGAAAGTAAGATTAAAACTAGTCGAATATAAAATCAAGATTAACGGTTTTCCTGAAATGTCATTTGTTTTTACCTTCACTTTGGTGAATTTATAAATTTTATTTCTGAGCAAAGTCCAGTTGTATTTGGGCAATTTAAATTCCTTTAATGTTTTATTGCTTGATAAAGGCAGTTGACTCATACTCACGAAACATCTAAGATTATATTTTAATATTTAAAAGAAGGGAAATGTCGGAATATATAATAACAACAATTTAAACCATCCACAATTATCCAACAACTTTTCGCATTCATGTTTAATAGGATTGTCTTTTTGGAAATGTCGTTTAATGGTTTTGGTAGAGCAATTAAATCTTAAGAAGGAGTGGTTTAAAAGAAATAAAAATTGTTTTAACTGATAAAAAAAAATAGATTCCTTATATATCCTAATAAAATATAAAGAAATTTAACGATAATTATAATATTCTTGTTTAGAGGTCCGAAAAAATGAAACATCACATTCCAGATACAAATGTAAAAGATGAGTTAAAGGTAGATGAAGGTTAAACCAAAAAACGTTACATTAGTAAATGATTTATCCAGAAGGAATATAAATTTGCAAATGTATGATATATTTATAAGAGCATATTTTATCATTTGTTTTTAAATAGTTTAAAAATATATATATTCCATATATTTTATAAGTAAACAAAGTTCATGGACTTACTGTAACTATTCGCCATCCCACCTTACTATCATCTCACCTAACTGTCATCCCACCTATCTCCTTTCCTTTGTCCCATGCATTTATTTATGCCACGTTGCCACTTATTTCCTTTCTAACTAATTGCTTCCTGTTTCCACAATAGATCATACTGATAATTGTTGTACTTGGTATTTTTTTTAACATGTACAAACCCAATTAGCTTTTTATCCCTATTAGAATTATTTAAAACAATTCATTTTAATTCTAACTTCTATTTACTTTATTTCAGATAATGGAGGAGAATCCAACATGGTTGAATCAAAGTTACCTTATATCACTTTTGAAAGCAAGTATGGAGGACACTACACACTCGAATGAAGATCTCACGATAGAGGAATTCAAAGCAAAAAGTGCTGTTGAAAAAGGTAAAAACTACACCAGCGTAATATATAAGGTCGAAGTAAGATACAAATACAATGGAGATGAAGTAAAAAACAAAAGTTACATAATAAAGAAAGTGATACCAGCTGTTAATGAATTTCTTGGTGATAAAGAAACGGAAATATATAAAATTTTACCCAAAATAGAACAATTTTCAAATAGTAAATTAGCACCTAAATCATATATTTGTAAAGACGAGTCACTTGTCATGGAAGATCTAAGTGAAGAAGGATACCAAAACACCAAATTAAAACTCTTAGATTATGCACATTGCGTGTTGGCCTTGAAAGCTTTAGCTAAATTCCATGCCGGCTCTGTTCTGTTACATCAAAATGATCCAAAACTTGTCGAAGAAAAACTCGGTAAAGAATTATTGGTCAATAATTCAACGCTTAATTGTCTTGATATACAGGTGTCAAACCTTTACAAGTTAGTAGATGAAATATCTACTTGGCCTGAGAGTCAACAATATGCGAAATACATTCGGATTGTAGCTAATAAAATTGGCACATATATTGAAAACCTACCCAAAAGAAATGTTTTCAAAGTACTAAATCATGGTGATTTTCATTTGCACAACATGATGTTCAAATACGATTCTGATAAAGTTGGTGAGGTTAGATTAGTTGATTTTCAAATTTGTAGATTTGGTCCACCGACGTGTGATTTGCAGTATTTTATTGCATCTAGTGCTGATTTAGATGTACGGAAAAACAGACTGGATGAACTTTTCACAATTTATTTAAACACGTTTAATGATACATTAGCTGATCTTAAAATATCTCGCCGTATCACAAAGGAAGAGTTTGAAGAAAATCTTAAGGAAGACTATTGTATGTATATATTTGGACTATTTGTTGTTGGTATCTTCCTTGCTGATCCTGAAGAAACATTTTCATTGGCGGATGAAGGCGGAATAGAGGAAAATGTAAAGAAGGGAATGGAAAACATATATAAATCAAAAGCATTTAGGAAATTCATTCCTTCAGTTCTAGAAGACTTGGACAGGAGAGGAGTATTTCAAAGGTAATAATTATTTTTTTGTAAAATAATTACAATTGTCTGCTTTTTATATCAGTAGTTTGGAACAATTATATATTAGACCTTGACCGGGTTGACTTAAATTTCTAAACCAAAACAATATCATTAAATGAGGTTTGGAATCTATTAGAATAATATCTCGAACCTGTAATCAGTAATTAGTAAAGGGTTATCAGCATTGATTTCGATGAAGTTAGATAATAATGATTCAAAGAACTAGAATTGAATACTTTATATGGTGTGGTTAAGTATGAAGGTTTGATAAAGTTTATACCATGTCTTACACCCTTTATACGTTTTAGTCGTATAATATTTATTATGTCCTTAACATAGATCTATTTCAATTTTTTATTATTTTCATATCTTTTGACCTATGTAATCTGATTAAGTGATTTTGGCATGACGTCAGTTAGTTTTTTTTTGTAACATCAGTAGTGTCTATAGAAACTAATATAGATGTTTACGAAAAACTAAGTTGTTTTTGCATAAACAAAAACCTACAAAAATCTTGAAAAAAATCAACGTAATATCTCAAATTGACATTGATTTTAAATTTAATATCAAATCTTTGAATAATTATGAAACACTTCCATTTATTACACGTTTTAAATCCTAAAAACAATAAAAATATAACTAATTGGAAAAAAAAATTGAAGAAAATTCCACCGATAAATTTATTTATTTATTATTGGTATAGATATAGATGCCTGTAGTCCAAGTTAAATCGACATATTAAATCTCTTACAAGAAACAATTTTCACTACAAGACAAATATTATTAGCCTACATGTTTCTACACCAGCTCTAATCATAAACTTTGTGGTAATGTATTTCGTAGAGTTAATTTGTTTTGGTAACATTAGTTCTTATTCCAGAAGAGGATTTGATAAAAAACAGAATTCCGTACTTTTTTTTTTATTTTCGGTAAATTAGTGCCTTTAATAAAACAATGCCGCTAAATAAACACTAAACCACTCCTTTCAAACGTGTACTGAAAATGTTTATTATTTTTTTGTTTCGTCTTTTTAAAATTACTTACATACTATAATGTATGTACTTAAATATTATTTAAGTTCGTATATTGTTTTAATTTAAAAAAAATATATTCCATCAACAAATCATGTGGACCCTTTTAAATAGATCGTTTAATCTTCCAAAAATGTTTTCTCTTCTGAGAAATAAATTCCGGGCTCCTAATTTCATAGAAGAAACTTAGTATTGAGAGTGATATCGTTGGTTTTTGATTTTGTGTTTGTATCCTGAATTTGTTGTTTTATGAATATTGTGTTCATCGTTTGACTTTATAGTATAGTAAATTTGCTTTAATATAATAAAAAACTGTATTTTACATTTCGCAAAACTGAAACTTAAATATGATCAGTGTATTTCTAAAATCATAAAACGTTTTATAGTTAATAATCGTAGCATTTTGTACACTTTCCTAAGCTATTGCGATCTTTATCGTGTAGAATTATTTTATTTTTTACTATATGTTGATTATAATTCAAATGAAATAATAATTTATCGTTGAACAATCTCAAAATATTACCCTTCTTAAAAAGTTTGTCTCTAATTCCATTAAATCTTATACATATACAATCTCTCCTTGGGTTTGTTTACTTAATAAAATTATATAATATATTAACATATATAATTTGTTGATATTCTGTTTCTTAGTTTCAGAGAATAAGCTACATTTTGGGAGATTGAGATTTACAGAACGTTTTCTTTAGTAGTAATTGTTCTGTTCTGAGTAAAATGAAAAAACAAATACATCTGATATCTTGTGTAACATGTAATATAGTTCTAAAATAGTAAAATACTAAACTTGCATAATACATCCAATAAACAGGATACTTTATACATTAATAATAAGTATTTTTAGATAACATTTGTACTATGTTTCTAACAGTTAATGTAGAAAATTAATTTGTTATATTATAGCCATGATGTGTTTTTAAAATGATTTTTCTGAGTTGAAAACTCACATCAATACAGCGTTTGGAGTTTAACATTAATCTTATTGGCTATTCATTATCACTTATTATTTAAGTAAAAAATCGTTATTTTTGACAGTTGTCATTTCAAACTCCATAAACAGCGAATCCTTAAACGTTTTAGTTTGATTGTTAAGTTTGAATATTATATCGCTCTATGTCTTGTATAAAAAGGAATTGTCATCGATCTGCTCCTCTCAGGGTATAGTTGTTAAATATTGAATACTCCGTAAAACAAAACATATTACGATACAATCTTGTTGAGCACTGTGGTGAAATTCAAAATAATAATTCGAATTCGCCCCTAACCACAATTACTAGAAACCTAATAAAATTTTGTACATTGTCATAATATTAGCTGATTTAACTTTTAATATCTTGAAAACCATGATTATTACAAAATAAAACAAAAACAAAAACACAAATGATTTTTATTTTGTTTTCAATTATTAAACTTTCTGAATATTGAAATATTGATTCATAAGGTCTAAAATAAAACAAATTATCAGAATTTGAAAACATTTACTTTTATGATTTATTTAAACTAAGAAAATATTTTTTTAGTATAACGTTGATCATACACAAAAGAAAAATACTTATTTACAATGTATTAAAGAAAACAATATTTGTCACTCGTACATTATTTAAAGTTAACAATTTTTTATATATTTGACGTTATTCATTTAAACTCCCGCCGTATTGATACGTTCTTAAGTTGCGTAAGGTGTAGATAAACCACGCTAGGTCAACTGATATGTTGACGTAAACGTGATTGAAATTAAAGATGACAATCTTAATGTGAATAAGTATGTTATTAGGGGTTGCATAGTATAAGATTTTTTTTCATAGACCTTTATATATTATTCTTTGCTCTGAAAGGAATATTGACTCTGCCTCTCATAGTGTATATTAAATAGTGTCTAACAAAAGTGTAACAATGAATACATATTTCCAATTTTTTTTTCTTAATCGGTCAAAAAGTATACAAAATTTTCTATATACAATATTGTTTGCAATATTTATATATCAATTATTTTTAAACAATAATTTTAATCAATTTGTATAAATTTTTCTCTAAATAATAAAAACCCGATTAGTGTACATAAGACGGTTAAAATGCACATGAAGGATTAATATAAAGTACAGTCCAATTTTTGCTATATTTATTTGTTTCAACAAATATTGCTATATTCAAATGAATGAATAAATGCAGGGAATTCGTGATGTTTTAAGTAAATAAAAATGAAATAAAATAGTAAAGTAAGGATTTGTGTGTATTGTTAAAACACTTTATATACTAAGTTAAATAGTATAGGTTAGATATAAACTGATATTGCACACATATTATAAACTTACAAACCTATTATCACTTTATATAACAACAGATAAATTTCTAGAGATAAGTACAAATAAAAAATTTAAAAAACTATGAAATATAATTATTTTAAAAATAATATATCTTAATAAAAACTTAAAGTGTGTTTTAGTATTCATATATTTGTAGGCTGTACTTGCGTGACTAATAATTATTTGTGGGAGTCAATATAATACAATCTACAAATAAAGAACTCTATTGACGACAGAACTACTTTAGACGAAGAAAAACAAGATATATTTAAAAAAATAACTCATAAATTAAACCTAAAGGAATCTTTAATTTAGTTATTATTATATACAAATTTAAATAAAAAAGAATAATAAATAAACGAAAGAATAAACAAAAGAATGTTAGTTTTCTTTTGTTGTTTTTTGTCTTTTAAGAATATTGAAATAAACACAAATGGAAAATATTTTTCATTTCTATTTTCTTTGATTTATTATTGTTTTACTGAAATGAGTTGTTTTATGTAATATATTAAAGTGTACAAGAAGTGGGCAAATCCTTTCAGTAAAACGGCTCTCGGAAAAGTTATTCCACGTCTTGTACTATGAACTATCACAGGAAAAAGTGATAATGAAGTTACCTTATGAATAGTTTTTTTCTATCATTTTCTTTCATATTCCAGTAAAGTTAGAAAATAATTTTCCTCCTCCGTATATCATGTTCTATTGGGGAATGAAGAGTTTTTCAGGTAAGCTATTCTTCATGGTCTTGATACAACTCCCAATTTTTTCATTCATAAAACTTTCAAAAATTATACATTCAATATTCATATTAATGAATTCAGAAATCCAAAAGCTTAAAACTTTAATTTGTTATATAAACACTTCTTTTTGTTTACTCAGCATTCGTAGTTAGTAACAGTATGGCTATAACACAAAATAGCTAATTTTCATTCTTTTACAAAAAATTAATCTACTGTTTTAACTAAGAGTGTACATTAAACTTCAATTACCGGTGGAATTACTTTCATTTGAATAATTTCCTCTATTTCTATTACTTTACTTCAAACTTGAACTATATCGATTCATCCATGGCTGATTTCACAAAGCCCTTAATTAATCCTCGAAGCTCAATAATTCAAGTCAGTGGATTCTTCAAGTGTAAAACACACCTGGTGTAAACAACTTACCTATTGAATAACTAAAATGCAAAATGACACCACCTACAACACTGACGAGTTGATACTGAGGTGAAATATGATACAATCATGTGTTTATACATTTATGTTTATCTGTTTGACATGATAATATTTCAGGCTAAAAAGAGTCTCCAAATTCACATTTATTTAACTATTGCTATTGCCATATGTTTTAATTATTTTAAATATGCAACCGCTATAAAACCTAGTGGTGATTTCATTTTCATTAAATTTGATCTAATCTCAATAATTGTATCAATCTTTAATTCCAGAATTGAATTTTACTGGTAAATATCAGTTCGCCAAAATAAATATTAATTTGACAAAACATGTACTTCTCGAAAATATTTATATATCTTTTATAAGTTCACATTACATTTCAATTATATATTTTTGACACATTTGTAGGAAGAAACTTTTTGTAAAAGATGGCCAATATTACATAATGACAATTAACAGAATGGCGGGTTTTTTTTTCTTTTTCTTTTTTAGAGACAAATCTTCCGCAATACACTCATTTAATTATCAGGTTTAATTTTTGGCACTTGGCGTTATATTTTTAAATAACATATTACAAACAATGCAAAATATCTAATAAATAATAACCAATAGTTTTTATTACGTATGATACTTCATCCAACAAATAGAAAATTAATTTTGAGCTGTCGGTTTATATAATAATCATCATTATTTTTTTTTGTTAGTAGAATCGTTTTTTTTTACTAATTTTTAAATACACAACCTCTTCCACTAATCGGCATAACATTTCAAGTAGAAAATAATAATAATTTTGTTAATGGAACAAAAAACTATTAGCAGTTTGGGATATCCTATATATATATATATATATATATATATATATATATATATATATATATATACAGTATATGTATGTGTATTAAGAAGACGTAGAGAGATCTTAAGAAAAGTGTTAAGAAAGTAACTTAAGTAGAGGCCTAAAATGTATGGGAAACAAAATGAGTTTTTAAGCAAACAATATGTTAAAAAATGTTTTACTATAATTAAAAACTTTTTTTCTAAAATATTTAATATTTGTTAAATAGGTTAAAAGAAAATAATACTTTTTCTCACGTACATTTCTCTGTAACAAAACGCCATAAATTTCAAACAGTTTTAACAACGACTTATTCTATGATCAATGTATAATGAAAAGTTCAAAGTAAGACTATGTACATGAAATATGTTAGAACTTTCAAGCTCTAATTTCTACAATAAATAAAACACTTTTGTTTTTTACTATAACCACAAATGTATTGAAACTTCCCGATCATGGTTTCCCTAGTTACAGCATTGTTAAGATATTTTTAAAATAATAAGGGGAAAAAGGTACAGTACGCATTACAAACAATAGCTGGGTATTCCCCATTGTTACTTAAATTGCAATTTAGGGAGTGGAGGACAAAGGATTATTACCTGGTTATAGGTCGAGGAGTAGGGAGTTATTTATTCTTTACTTTGAACATACAAACTCTAGCTTTCTGATTACTACTTTATATATAGTAATTCAACAACTCATCTTGACTATACAAACAATATTTGTTGTATAACTGATTTGTCTAATAAAATGTACTGTCTACGTCAGAAATCCATTATCCTAACAAATCGTTATTGACTGGATGGTCCGATAGCAACTCTCTCCAACAACATTAATTTTTAGTTCATCGCCGCTGAGATAGATGACCATGATACCCTGCTAACATTGCGCTCAACAGACCGTAAATTATTGCATAGTCCACATCTCTTCCTATAGTTATTGGTGGACGAGGTTGTTTCACTTTATATTTCACGTTTACCGACTGCTCCATCTTCTCACCACTACCTCCTGTTTTACTTATACTAGGAGGAGGAGGAGGAGGAGGAGGAGGAGGAGGAGGAGGAGGAGGAGGAGGAGGAGGAGGAGGAGTCAATTAAACTTCAGGTGAAGCGTTAGCTTTCCTTTTCTTATTTCTTTTCCGTTGATTAATTATAAGTTCCATTTCTTTGTGAGCTCTTCCTCATCAGTTTCATAGACCATGTTCTCACTTTGTCCTTTTTCCCTACACTCTAGCAGGTGCATTCTCTGCATTTACTTGGCTAGTTCTTCTTTTAGTTCAGCATTTTCCTGTTTTAGTGCTTCAACACCCTGAAGGGCCCTTTGAAGATGGATCCACAGAGTGAGTTCATTCTGAGTTTCCAGCTCGTTTTCAGTAATGGATAGCTCTGGCCATTCTGTTACTTCTTTTCCAGAGGATACTTTAAGTTTCTTTTGAAGTTTCTTATTCTCTCTGAAGTCAAGGGGCCCTTACATGGTACTACCACCCGGAGCCAGATGGACCAAGGTTTTTTTAAGAGGTGTTTTAAAAAAACACCTCTATCCCTCCTCCTTCCCATAAAAGATGGGCTCCGGGCTTGGGACCGGTAAAGCGGAGTTAGTATAAAAAAATGTAGTTCCTAATACAATTTAAATTGAATTTATAATACAGTCAATGTTCAGACCTGTAGTCAAGACAGAATTCCCCAGAAAATGGTGCAGTGAAATATCCAAAATATTTATCAATGTTTGGACCTTGGCAGAAAATATTAAACTTTTTTTTCTCTTTTTTTTAAATGTAATGAAATATACTCTATTGAAATAATTTTCTACCTATTTATAAATCAAGATTTGCTCCTTATTCCTGACTAAATGTTAATGAGTGAAACTTAGATGATTTAATGCTCATGATGAGAGGTTACGACAATCAGGAATCAGGAATGTTCGTCTCAAGAAGTTGTTTAGTGACAATTTGCTTCTATCATTTTGAAATAGTGCTTCGTTAAAAAAAAAATTGTAAGTAGGCCTACATTAAGACAGAGGTAATTTTGGTAGGCAAGAAAACATATCTTTTATCATTCTACAGTCATTCGTTGATAATCGCCACGCCTCAGTAAAAAAAAAAAACTATCGCTGCAAACGACATCAGCAGTTTCTATATTTACAAAAATTTAAAATTATAAAATTAACTCCATTCACAGTACACTGTAAATGGTCATGAAACGATTTAGATTTTTAGTACGGCTACGTTACGATGGAGAAATTGATTGCTTATGCAAACTATATTAACTCGGTGGTATTACAAATGAAGAAACGTCATGCTAATTCGATATATTGATAGGCATAACAGTCGATACTGGTTTGATAGAAATCCCAGAAGGATGGTGTGGCTTACACCCAGCATCTCCAGACATTAGTCTGGGCAGGGTGTGTCGGTACTAGAGTAATTGAATCCTTTATAAAAGGCAGATAGTTAACAGGACAATAATATTACAACTTATTGGTTACACAGTAATATCACAAATTCAAAATATTTTTGGGTCAATATTCATCATTTTGTGGTTTCAACAAGACGGTGTACCACCTCCCTACGTAATACAAGTGCGACAACAAATTTCATAAAGGTAGATAGGTGCAGGGGGACAATTGAATGACCTGATACGTCACCTTATCTGTCACCATTATTTATTTTATTTATTTATTTGTTTTGTAATCCTGAAGTTATAGCAAACGTGATGGGTGGTTACTATTATTACCAACAACTACTTAATTGACATTATAGTACCAGACACAGGAACTTTAAACCTTAATTTCAACACATAAATATATTTTCAATTATCTCATAAATGTTTATTTTCACTTTGATATCTACAAATACTAAACTGACTTTTATTAATTTATATTGAATAAATTAAACAGGCACTAACTTAAATATATCACAAATAAATATATTTATTGTGATTTAGATTTTATTTTAGATTTTTATCGTGTAACAAACCTGTTGTTTTTAGAATTGGTAAAATATATTGTAGATATTGATGAAAAAGAGGCTTACATATGTTCATAACATATTTGTTTGTAATATAGGTTAAATACGGTAGCTGTGGAATGTCATGTTACGATATAAACAGTTTTGTTGCATGTCAAAGTGATTGATTTTGTTTCGAAGTAGGTTAGGAATGTACAGGCAGAGATAATATTGTATAGCAAAAACTTGATGTGTTTACAGACATACAATTTCTAGCTAAAATAATACAACTTGTTATCAAAACTTTACGACTAGCATCATTTTATTAATATTTATTTGTTTGTATTGACAATATTATTAATGTGCCACGTTATTAAAATGATTGAAAGATAATTTTAAAATGGAGTAATACGTTTTTTTAAACCCTTATTTTGACTATTTAATAAAATGAACCCTCCTAATCAAAGTAGGCTATACCTACTAATCTGTGTAATGTAGGAACAATTATATTTAGTCACGATTTTCATTATATAATTATTACCTACTACAAACGAAGAAATCCTAGTTTATAAGATATAATACATTACTAAAAATAAAAAATGAAATAATCAAGATATCTCTCTTGGATATACTTTATAGTATAACAATTTTTATTATGGTATTTGCACTTTATTTTCATTGAAATTAAATATATTTGTTGACAAACTCCCTCAGAAATTAATAAAAAATCAGAGCTTTTTTTACTAGTGTATTAGGATTGCATTAAAGAGACTAAATTGAGGGTACAATACAGAGTCCAGCAGATTTTTTTAATAATCTATTAATTTGGCTTCCACGTGATTTTAAATCTACTATATAATAACGTATGTGAAAATAAAATTAGCACCTTAAAAGATTTGAATGCCAATTTAAAACACAGTTCATCAACTTTGGTCAATAAATGTCTTTAAAAATAATCTGATATTGTATTATGAACCATGATTTTGCTAATAATTTATAAAAGAAGATAAAGTAACGAAGAGGAAGAGTGTAGGGAAACAAGAATGTCCGTAATATATAGGTAAAAATAAGGAAATCAAATTAAATAACAAACATTTGTAGAGGCATAAACCTTCCGTTTATGTTGTTAACTAAAACACTCTATAAATGACATAATAGTCTTCTTAAGCAGCCTATGTCATTAAGTGCTGAAGCTGTATACGTAATTAATTGAAGTAAGTTTGAAAACTTCTAAGTAAAATTATAACATATCTTGAACATGACCGTCATTTATAGTTATTTAGTGGTTATATGATCGTTCACCCTATATGAAGTGTACCTTTCTTTTTTGTGAACATTTATTTTGGTTCACCATACTGGTTTAAAATAAAACCGTTTGATTTGGCCTAAGACAATATATGAATAACACAAGAACAAGTGATTTTGTGTATTGGAGTGCGTCGTAGGATGTGTAGCCAACAAACGCTTTCATTTTATAGAATATTGATAGATGGACTAAGTTCAGTTTATTTGTTTAAAAAAAACCATACTGGTAATATGTTACCTTCTAGTATACGAGTACATAAAAATATCATCTATCTATTGTATTTTTTTTTTTACAAATACTACTCAAAAACACGTAGTTGTTATTTAATAATTGTAAATCTTATTATTTAAAATGCAAAAACTCGAACTGTTTTCTCCGTGTTCATATACGGTAGTATTTTTTTTCTAGAGTGGATATTGAAATAAATATTTCATCTTTAACAATAACAATATGTTTAAATGAAACAATATATTAAGTACAACTAATTATTATATATATAAAACGTGTAAATATATATATATTGGTTATTTGTATTTACAAACTATTTGTAATACCATGTTATTTAAAAAAAAAACTAATTGTAAAAAAATCAAGGTAAATGAACTTAGTTGAATGTTTTCAAATTGGCTGAAAGTTTTCCCACCAATAGATTGTTTCCTTAGGTTAATGGTTAAATACTTACCTGCCAAAACCAACAACAGTAGAACTATAAAGGTAAATTGTTGATTATTGTCTAAATTGAACATAAACTTCACCACAATATAAAATAAGGACGGACTGATACTTTCTTCTAATGGAATAAGTTAATCTTCTACATATTTATATTGTATCATGCAATTGAGATAAAAATATTGGTAAGAGTTTTATATGTACCAACTTCTTAGAAGAAAAACCATTCCGAATTCTAAATTTAACCATTGTTTAGGAAAACTTTGCTTTCATTATTTTTATTGGCATTAATGTTTGTAGTGTTTCAAAAAATAATCAATTGAGTTATAATTTCAATAATACATCTAAAATTTTTTTCTTCACTTTAAAATGGTAACTTATATATATATATATATAAATATATATATATATATATATATATATATATATATATATATATATATATATATATATAATATACATACATGCTATAAGTATTTAAAAATTAATTAGATGCAAAAAATTAAATATTGCAGGTAACTTATTTCACAATGGTAATTTAAATTATATAACTTTTACTCTTTTACTTTAAGTTATATATATAATAAGTATTTAAAAATAAATTAGATGTAAAAAAATAAAATAAATATTGCAGGTAACTTATTTCAGAGTGATAATTTAAGTTATATAACTTTTACTTTAAGATATATATATATATATATATATATATATATATATATATAATAATAATAAGTATTTAAAAATAATTATATGTAAAAAATTAAATATTGCAGGTAACTTATTTCAGAGTGATAATTTAAATTACATAACTTTTACTTAAACAAATGAAGTATAAAAAAAATGAACATACATACTATTATTATAACTAAGTAATATGTATTATCCTGAGTTTTGATTGTTTTATCGGAAGGATATGCAACATCCAACACAACGAAATAAGTCATAATCACAATTGAAAAATATTTACTTGTCTAGTATCGAAATATATCATGTCTGTAAATAAACGTCCATTAACTAATTGTTGATGCAAGTATTGCTAAACAAATTTACCAAAAAACATATTTCAGAATATTACATGTAATGCTTTTTAAAAGAAACAATTAAAAAGATACAGCAAGATGACAACTAATTTAATGCCGTGAAATTAAAAATGAAAAAATTTAAATAACTACTTCTTCAAAAAATTTTGGTAAAACAAATATTTAAGAATAAAATTAAATGTAACTTTTAAAACGAAAAGTTAATAAAAACATAGATAATTACACGCATTAAAAGTTTAAAATTACACATACTAATATCTATTAATTATTTAATTTGTCAACGTCACTGAAAAACAAAAGAAATCAAGCTAGTAGAGGAATTGTCTAATACGACTTAATAATATAATTAATTTATGCATATATTTTAATTACATTTTAATTTAAATAAATAAAGACTTTTATTGGTGGGAGTACCTTAAAATTGTGATATAATAAAGTGTTTGCATTTAATATATTACAGTTGTTTTATATATTGACATCCTAGAAGCTATGGTAATATCACAAGTACTTCATTTTTTATTATTTGAAAAATAATTTTATTACATGAAAATATATGAACTTTAGTAGTATATAGTTTTTTGAAAGTTTATACCTATTATTAGTTGTTGATTTATTATTTTAGTTATAGATTGTTTTTAAGAACTTTTCAGCATGGGATTTTGTAATTATGACAACATTATATGATTTGTCTCTACTACTTATTTCCTTTTTGCTTTTGCATGTTAACCTTTTCAATAATACATTACTGCTCCAATGGAATATCTAAAAGAGACACGGTCACAATTTATCCATCTATGAAACCTCTTTTTTTACTTTAAGCGCAAACCAAAAAAACATTATATATATATATATATATATATATATATATATATATAATCTCTCGAAACAAAAAGAAATTGAAATGCTGTACAGTCTTCTTTTTTTATCTAAAAATATTTGTGTTATCAACATAAAACAGCACATACTAAAAGAAATAAATACATATATTTTATATATAAAATAATTTGCATTGCCTAATTTATAGAATACTTTGCGCATCATCACTAACAATTAAAGAGTATATTAAATTATTCAACATAATGTAGTAGAAATAAACCATATGTTGATATAATCACTTCAGATATGATACAATACTTATAAGAAGAAATTTAGTTTTTTCATTCATTAAATGCCCATAGTTGTGACAAAGAATAAATACAATTGTTAGAAAAACTTTTTTTTTTAATGTTTATAGTGCATCAAATGGTTTACGAAAATAAAGGAAGAAACTATTTTATAGAATGTTATCTTTCGTGTATTTTTTTTTTACTATAATTTACAATTAATATAGATTCAAACATAGATCCAATATAGATAGAATAAAAAGATTTTACTCCACAAGCACGGTTTGCATTTAGTTATTTTCAGTTTAATAATTTTGCATTTTTATTTATTGGATTTTTCATTTAGAGTGTAATGTTGATATTGACTGTCTTGTAGAGTAAATACATAAGAACAGCTTGTGCAAAACATGTTTAACTAAATCGAAGTACTTTAAAAAAAGTCACTTTTTAGTCACTGAACCCATATTTAAATATCGTCCATTACACCAAAATTATTATTAAGAAATCTACCAGTGAATACTTGCTAATAAATATTCCAAATTATTGTTAACACTATTCTTATTTTGTTAAAGAAAAGTGAGTAAATACATATAATTTAGGACATACACGTTTATAAATAAAGACGATAATTCAATTCCACAGTGGTGGAAAACATTAAATAGATTTACTTTTCTTCACTAATGAATGATTATTTAAATTAGAACTGTTCAATTCGTAAATTACCCTACATTAGGTACATGAATATTAAAACTTGAATATTTTAAATTGTCTTCAGTTGGTAGTTTACGTTTAACTATGATTTACGTATTGCTGGCTAAAATTAAAAATATATCTGTGAATATTAAAACCACTTTTCCAAAACTATGGTATTGTTTTTTCAATTAAATCACGTGAAACCAAATTATATATTGCTGTATTGATTGTGCGAACCAAATTGGTGTTATTCGTTTAATATTTAAACAGCAGCCAGTATATTAAGTGCATGATAATGTATTTACAAGGGATAGACAGATATGCTAGTATTAGCATGTGTGTTAATGCAGTAATAACATTTCAACACCGTTGAGTTGGTAGGTAACTAATCAACATTCACCTGTCTACACAACTCATAGATGTTGCTTTGTACATATGTTAGCATAAATTGAAACTCTGTTTATTCAGAAACTTGTATAACATTGATGTAAGTGAAGGTAAAATGTTTCAATCGCTGAATTACTTAAATTAAAGCACAGGTTAGTAAGTACTGGGTTTGATTATAAATACGTATAAATAAACGTTGAATTCTCCAAACTATACTTGTTTTAGGGAGTATAAAAAGAACATAATAATGATTGGTTGTTTCAAATGAATACAAATATCATTATTACTTATCAAGTATTATTGCTTTACTTTTGTTTTGTTTTTATACATAAGTGAACATTCAATTCATTATGAATTTTGTTTGTTGTAAATTTCCATTCATGAATTATTTAAAATTATCACTTTATTTAACGGAAACTTAATTTTCTTTCTTATAATTGTATATGCATATTTTAACGTTTTGATTTTAGAGTAAATAATATGGATAAGTGCAATATTAAAACATAAAAGTTGGAATATTTCTCATAGATATTCAGGGGAGATAGAGGATTAAATAATATTATGTAATTGCAGCCATATTCTAAATTAAGAATTATAAGTATATATTTAAACAATTCCTGTAAATTAAACAAAACATATTTTTTACAAGTATTAATATAGGATGATTTTTTTTACACATTCTTTATAGTCATAATACTATTCTTGATTAAAGCAAGGATCTTGCTCCTATTACTCTCCACATTGACCGTACTATAATTAATTGTGTTATCAAACCACGAGCTAAATTAACCAGACGGCATTGCCAAGTTTTAATTCAATATAATCCTGCCTAGAATGATAATTATTTTGTACATGAAGACGAAGTTCTAATTGAGTCTGAGTTTGTTGGTTCTGTGATGGAAATGATTCCCCGATATAGGTTCATTTTGTATATTCAAACTCAAAACGAAATAGTTCTTATATAGTCTTTTATAGTAACTAAACAAAAGTTGAAAAATAAAAATACACATCATTACATACAATGATTCAAAATTGTAAAGACTAAGTCAATCAGGTTAAAAGTATTATTTTGTTTTTAAACCACACTATATCTGCATTAAAAGTAAAAACAAATCGTTCAAATATGTTGAAAATTATAGTTACACGGTAAGTTTTGATTTTTGGAAACATTATTTTCCAATATCTATTTAATAGCAAGATGCTAAGATATATATATATATATATATATATATATATATATATATATATATATATATATATATATATCATATATACACCAGTAAATGAAGTGTACTTATTATTTTCTTCGTTATGGTAAACTTATTTTTAAACACTGAAATACTCTTTTCCTCTTCGTTAACAATTTAATTGATTTAACATTTTTTCTATAATTTAATTTTGGGAATAATACTTTACACTTTAAGAAGAAATTCCCAATAAGTTATTTTTTGTTACTTCAAGTAAAACAGAAAATCTGAATAACAATACACTTTATCAGCAGCAATACGTGCTGCTAGCACTACCTTTTTACAACGCAACTGTCTATATAACAATTTAAAATATTTAAGTACTATTTACAGAGACAGGGAGGGGAGAAGGAGAGAGGGAGAGTTGGAGAGGGGGAGAGGGAGAGAAAGAGAAAGAGAGGGAGAGAGGGGGAGAGAGAGAGATAGAGAGAGAGAGAGAGAGAGAGAGAGAGAGAGAGAGAGAGAGAGAGAGAGAGAGAGAGAGAGAGAGAGAGAGAGAGAGAGAGAGAGAGAGAGAGAGAGAGAGAGAGAGAGATTGAGAGAGAGAGAATTATATAGGAGTTATATTGGAGGTGTTATCGATGAATTTCTTGACAACAAAATAATTGAGGTAATTTGTCACGTGACATCATTAGTTACTCCGTGAAGGGTAGCTTGCGTATCAAGTAGTTAGGGATTGTTATTTGTAAGAAGATATGCTTGGTACATAATATTATCCGACTGACTTATTGATTATTTTAGTTAAATAAAATACTTATATAATAATATATTTGAAAAATAAAGTAATAATATATTTCTCCTTAATATATAATATGTATTAAATATATTTTATACATTAACCAACGCATTGATATGAGTTTATTGTGAAGCATTAGTTCTTATTTTCCTCTCTAAGAGAACATTCTAACAACATATTGTAATATATTCATTTCATTTTTGAAACTTATTATTATTACTAAAACCATAAACTTTAATGATATATGGTAGTTTTTAATTTTATCGTCTTCGTTTCTTTACATAAATCTTTTTGTAATTTGTTTTAATTGTCTATTTGTATCATATACTTCATAAAATCAGATATTTGTATATGAAGTCTAAATACTACAAGTAAAGTAAATGCCCGTAAATTTATCAGATAAATAAAATACATTTAATTTAAAGATAAAACTTTATTTTCCTTAAACAGAATTAAAAATAAAGACAGAAAAAATGTATAATTATTTTTATTTTTGAAGTGTAATAAATAGGACAAAAATATTTCATCTAACTACAAAATAAAACGGAATAATAATTAAAAGATTTTAAATTCTACGTGTAATGTTATTTTAACACCAACTTTTTAACAAATAGTTTCGATATTAAAAATGACAGTTTTTTCGGATCACTAAAGACATGATATTTACTCGTATGGGCTAAATTAACCTGTTTAAGCGTAAAGAAACTGCACTTAATATTATTCTGTATAAAGCTAATATTTCTATATTAGCTATGACTGTTTGGGTGACAATAAATCAATCACTTACCAGTGATAAGTACATAAGATAACAAAATAATAGATATGAAAACTGTAACTAAAACATAAATCGTAAATAACACTGTGATTATGACAGAAACAGACAGTATATCATAACTATTCAGTTAACCGTTTACATTAAATAATGTATCTGAATTGTTATAACGACGCATTATCGGGATTTTTCTCTTACTTTCTATCGTATTTATTACTCATAAAAGTTAGGATAAAAGAAATTTTAATTAATTTGATTTTTACTTGGTACTTTCCATTGTTATCACTGTAATTATTGTAATCTGTTGACCAAATTATCATTAATTATGCGTGTTCCTATTTAGTTTGTCCTAAGCAGATTTAAAACGAAGATCCATTTTATCAACAATTTGTTTATAGTTATGTGAGATGAGTATTGGTACTGCTTGTGAAAATAATATTTCCACGTAATAATAATATAATATAATTTTCCAGTGGTGTGTCACACAAGTAAATATTTTTTAGTACTTTTAAACACCTGACTAGAGAATAAGGATAAAGATGATATGTATTATATAAAATTAATAATATTCTACCTCATTTGATAATTAATTATAACTTGGAAGGAAAAGTGCATAATAAAATTTTTAATGTCAACCTCTTTTGTATTATTAATAAAATGAAATTAAGAGTTATACTATATTCCTTTTAGTTCTCTAACTTTATAAGAATATTTTTTAAATAGAGAATGACCGAAAATATACACATATCGTTTGTATACATTAAACTGTGGAACCGATTTTCATGGAGTTTCCAGTAATATATTTCTTTATTGATCAAGTGCGAAACAATAAACCAATTTTGCTTCAAAATTATATTTAAAAAAAAGGATTTTTGTATATTAAACTCTTTCGTCATCAAGTTTTACTTAGCTATTAGGAATATTAATAATTGTTTATTTGTAACTTACTATTCTCACCAAACAAAATCAAGTTTAATTTAAAAGAATGAACTTGTTGCATATTATTATAGTCCTCTGTCACAAAATAAAGTTAAAATGATGACTGCTTTGGAACGAGGTTTTAAGTTCTTTTCATATCCCAATCAGAACGTCTTCCACATTATCCTCTTGCTCTATAAAGAATCTACGTGAACCATGAGGTCAGCGCCCTTGGGTTTATCGGACAAAAGTTCCGCTGAAAAGACTAAGAGGATGATGCATAATATAACCACGTAACTGTTTGGCTATGGTAAGTTACTTTTGTAATGTTTTTTGCTGAATATTAAACTAAAATATTTAACAGAATTTTCTGATGGGACACCCAAGATAAAAGATCCTGGAGGAAAATAAATGCAGTACTTCTGATATAATGATATAAACCACCTATTTTAGCACTAAGTTGTGGAGTTTGAGATGAAGAATAGGCAGATGGCATCGAAGAATATAATTGAGGTTCACAGAGTTGTCACCTCCTAAACAGCCAGGAAGGTCACTTACATTTCTACATGACATACATTACAAGAGTAAAGTTTTCCTTATTTTATTTTATGTTTACGAAGATTTAAAAGTAATCACTTCTGACTTGAAATCAATATATCCTACTGCATTTATTGGACGGTTTATCGAATTTTAAATAGCAATAATAAAATAACAACTTATGTTGATATATTTTTCTTATGTACATAACATGGGTGTTAGAGTAAAAGTTTGTACAAAATTTTCTTATCAAATGAGTTAGAAAACATAATTATACTTTTACCATATAACTTACATTCATTTACCAATAAAACACTGTTATGGTTGAGTTCATTATATACAATTAGAGGAAAGGCGTTATATGTTGTTAGAGGGGAAAAAATGAGAGATAGGGAATGTGCACAAATAAATCATTTTATCTCATGACTATTTGAGTTATACGACACTATAATGTCAGTTCCCTCAGATATCAGTGTAAAATATGTTGTAATGCACGGAAACCAGTTTATGTCTCTATAATTCTTGATAAAGTTAATTCTGTTTGTACGAAAATTATATGTAACTAGCTCCAATTTGTGGTATTGACTGAATTAAAATTATTCGACGCTGCATACATTACATACTCCTAAGAACGGTTTTAGGATTTACACAATTTAGTGAAGAAGTCTCTTAACAACAAACAAAACCTCTACTACATAAAGCCGTGTTTTTAAATCTAGGCTTTACGTTCGGAATGTTTTTTTTTTTTTAACTTTAATAATTAATTATAATGAACATTTTTCCATAAACAAATTATATTAATTTTGTGTGTTAACTTTTTGTGTTATTGTTGATGGTTATAAAAACGACTTTCTTCCATTCCTATAAAGCCACACGAAATGTTAAGTAATTGATTTATATAGGGCGGTTTATTCTTTTCAGTAAATCTATGGTTGTTGACAGCTTTCAGCCAGTTGATGTGTTGTCAGCACATCGAGATTCTGATAACGATAATGTATATTCGCAGTCAGAATTCGTTCACAAATGCTATTTTTCAAAGATGATGGTTAAACATTGTAACTTTTTGAGCACTCACGGGAGTTCAACAAAGAACCTTTGACATAAAAAAATAGCGCTAGCTATTAGACCTTTCGTGGGCTCACTTAGAACGAATATTTAATAAATTTGACTTCTAAAGAAAAGACTTTATTCAGACATCACTCTTAACCCCAATTTGATAGAATGCGACCATCTAGGCTTTATCTCTCTTGTTTATCCACTTAATTCATCATTATACTTCTGTGCTATAATAACAATTAAATATTACATTCTATGAAATAATATATCTCAGAAGAAAACAATAATTGTTAAGAAAACGTATTATAATGTGGAAGGTCTAAAATATATTCTTTTGTTACATAGAATTTGAAGATGTATGTACATACATGAGTAAATCTCTGTTTATATAGTAAAAATTATGTAAATTAATTACAATTAAGTATGCGCTTTACTACGACAAAATATTATACATACAGCCACATCAGTATGTGTCACAAATTAAAGGTATTTATGACAAAAGAAAGGTGTTTAATACCAAAATATAATAGCTAGATATCAAAATATACTGCAATCCACTTCTTTTACAATTTATTACAGCTATACGATTAAACGTTAGTATCAGTTCAAATAGACGACGAAGAATATAAATATTTTTGTAAAATATACGTTCTATTACCTAGGTGTTATTACCATGTAAATACATAGGTGTTATTGGCATCTGCATAATACACATGCCTTACAGTAGCAAACTAATTGGCTTTCTAAGATTAGTTTAATAGTGTATTACCTGTGGAAGCTGATATGTGGTTAACCATGTCATGGAGGCGGGATTAAGGGAATCAGTACATACAGCTTGTTGCAATAATCCTGGCAAGCTATGATGTACTTAACAGTTCTACCATTATTTCAAATATTTCACACAATAAACCGAACATCTAAATTGTTTAATGTCCTACTTTTAGAAAGACTAAATGAGGTTTATTTATTTAAACTTTATATTTTCACTTTTTTTTTACCTTCTTCAAATTTATAAACAAACTGATTAGTATTATGTCAAACCAAAAATTCTCTACACAAAATAATTAAAGTGTTTAGATTTTGAATTCAACTATGAAAAGAGAATATATATATATATATATATATATATATATATATATATATATATATATATATAGTTCATGGTCATTGGTTTCCAGATCATTGTTTTAAAAATAAAATAGGTGTTTTATTTAGAAACTTAATACAATTGAATCATATTATAAAACAAAAAAATGGAAAAAGAATGAAAATGTTGGACAAAATTGAAGGATCAATAAAAATATCACAGAAAGATACTAAGTCCTCTATCTACTTACTATCAAGAAAATAATAAAATAGGAAAATTAAGGAAGTATCGTGGCTGATACCACGTTGAAATTATCAAGAATATAATTAGAGGGACTTTTCTCTTGGGGTTAAATAACTTCACCTCCTTTTAAATGAAGTAACCCTTTAAAAGTTGACAACGAGATAAACTAGTTGATACTCTGTATAAAATAAAACTATTCGAATCATCACTTTTTTAATTACAATTGAAGCTAAAAGGATCACAAATACGTTATAAAATGTAATACAATATTTAGAAACAAATCCCAGCAGTTGATGTACCGAATCTACAAAAAAAAGATGAATAATTTTTCATACATTTGTAATTAATCTGTTTAGATATTCATTTCAGCTACTATTTTTTCAAATTAAGTTTTAACAATTAATAATTTACAAAAGTATATATCATTATAATATGTAAGATTATTGGATTATATTATTATTAAATAAAAAAATCAAATTCGTTAAATACAATATCATGTCTGCATAATGCTCAAGATATGATTTTATATTTGTTTAACGTAGAACATAAATTTGCGTAATTTATCATCTTGGCTGGTTTAACTGCACCGTTGAGGGTTTGTAGGAGAAAGCGATTAGAGTATTTATTTGAGGTTGTTATATATTAAACGAACTCATAGTTTGTAAATTGTTTACTGCATCTAATTGGGGAAAAAACCATTAAACAGTAAACTAGCTGTTGTGGATTAGATTTGGTCGTTAATTGAATACAAAAAATTGAGAAAAATTTTCACAAGATTATCTTTTTGTGTCTCAAATCACATTTACATTGTATGACATTTTTTTCCAAAACAAATATTGTATATATGAATGTGTAAGTGCAGTTTAGCAATCATAAAATATTTATCTTTTTTTTCAGTCAGTGAACTAAAGTAAAGTGTTTTCGTTTTCTTTCTGTTTTATAGGCAGTAGCATAAACTAAAATTCAATATATAATCAAAATTAATTTATTGTAAAATACGCCTCAATTTTAAATAGAGGCTAGCCCAATCGTTTTTTTTTTTAAACAGTTCCGTGTTCAATCACTAAAGTCACGAAAAAGTAGTGGTGTTTACCTAAAATATTGGGACCCATTATTCATTATTCATGTCTCAGTTAGAACAATAACTGTCTCATTTTGATTTCGTAGTGACTAATAATAATACACAAAATTTTATATTATGGGAATCTACATTACGTGGTCTTTAGTATGGTTTTACTTATTAGATACATATATTTGGTGTAAGACTACATATAAATAATTAGCTGGAATTGGGAAATGGTATACTTGACAGAATAAAACTTGGGTATAAATTCTCACAATAATACGTTCACTTATAACGAGTTTGAACAACCAGGTCTCTATCTTATGTGATGCACGAGCTGCTATAACTATATTTATAGATTTAGCAGTGACTAATAGTGTAGTTATTATATAGTTCATGGATTTCTGAAAATGGTGACTTTGTAGTTTAAACATGTTTGAAAAAAAATAAACGTATTTTTTGGAGAACTTCGTTCATGTTTTATTCGATCTGGCATAACACTTATTAAGTATCTCGTAATGAAAAAGTTCTTCTTTCCTTCAGGAATTATTATTCCGATAAATGATATTCTTTAAATGAGAATATAAGCTTCATAAAAGCTATAAATGTATTGGGCATACCTTTCAAAAGTTAAAATTTTAGAAAGCTTCTAAAATGAAATTATAAATGAAATGAGTGATTATTAAATAGAATTATTAAAAAAATATGCCTGTAAATTTTTAGCACACATTTTAAATATTGTAATGTGTAACCTTCTGTTAGATTATGTATACTCTCAGCATTGAAAACATTAGTAATGGATATATTAAATTCAATTCTATTGGTTTTGTCAGCATTCTCTCAATATTATACTTGGGTATTTATTTCATTTATGATATATTATTACCAGAAATATTTATATATAACTATCAATGTCTATGGTTTCTTTTTTCTCATATTGTTTTCTATTGTGGTCTCAAGATCACTTGCAGATTATATCCACTAAAATTAAGAAACAATGTATTACGCAGCAACCCGAATTAGAATTAATAACATGTATACCGGGTCCTCGCTTGGTTTCGTTCGAAATCGATGATATAATTGAGATATTACAAACGTTGGATACTATAAAGTCTACTAAAATTACCCTGATTCTATTCAGCCGCGTAATCGATTCTCTCATACTCTTTAACATCTTATCTGCGGCCTCAGTATATTTTACGTCTGTAATTTAGAGCATATTAAATGTGTACCTATTGAAGCAAGATCAAAATGTAGTTGGATTCTTCTTATCAGGTTGGAGAGTGATAAAACCTTCACTTAAATGAAATGTAGATATAAAAAAACTGCGAGTAAATTACGCTTACACGAGGCGATGTTTGCGCAGTTAATTTTCTTTTGGATGAACGTGACGACGGTCGAAGTGCGGACATCTGCTTCAGTCATCTCTGCCGGAAGTATAGATATTCCAATGATATATTCAAAGTAATAGAAATTTTGCTCAAAAAAACATGATAAGATAGACATCAGATAGTCATTTACACAGACCTGTGTGAAAAGTAAATGGATATCGCCTGGTGAAAAAATACATAGATGCTTTTGATCCAAATTGGGATAGACATTATTAAAAGGTATATTGGGTGATTGGAAAGTTATACGATCAACTATCTAACTTGAAAAAAATAAAGGGGATACTCATATTAAATGTAATTTAAGAGATAACATTTTACACTTAATATATTACAAATAATTCAAAAATAACACAACGATTTTGATTTGTCTGTTAAGGTTCTGTCTCAAAATAATATAAAACTTTGCATGAGAATAAGTGCGCCAATTTAATTACTAAATCATAAAATAACGATATTCAAAAGAGAAATTATTTTAGAACAGATTGAAATAACTGGCTTGGAACCAATGTTAAATAAAATTCAGTTGTCAAATAAATTGCAACCGTAAAAGTTGTTTTTTATGTAAATTTTCATACTATCTTATATCATAATTTAAAATAACACAATATATTATTATGTTATTACTCTCAGATAATTTTTGAAAAAAAATTGTATTAATACAAACAAGCTACTTTTTTTAAAGATATTGTGTTTGAATGATTTAACACATTCATTTTCATTAAAAACATACTACGGCAATAAAAACGGCATAAAAAAGAAAATCAAAATTGCATGAATGAAAATCAAATTTACAAATAAAATGGCAGCTTAAAAACATATAATCAATAGACTGATATTGATTCCAATGGATGAAGCCGAATACAAACAGGGACTAAACAAAATAAAACACATTGCTCAACAAAATGGATACATCCCAAAAATAGTAGACACAATACTCGGAAAAATGAAACAAAAGAGAAATCGCAACAAACTGAACAAAAAACAAAACGACAAACATTACAGCACGACCACAAATTTAATAATACAATAGCAAACATCATCAGACAACAGCATTACAAATAATCATTTAAAACTAGCTCTAACCTAAACCAAATATTACATTTCAACAAAGTGTAAATCAGGACAAATTCACAAACAAAACACCCTGAAAAATCCAAGTTCGTAGAGCATATAGTAAGTTGTGATCACATACACCACAGCATAGATCACAAAATGAAAATATTGCACAAATGAAAAAAAGGGAACTATATAAACTGTGTAGGAGAATATCACATTTATAAAAATAGAATTGAACACCCAACTTTACACTTAAATGACAATAAATTTTATGATGCTACCCCTACTTATGAACTAATAAGCCAGCTAAATTTAGCTGAAACGTAGTTCTCTTTATAACACCGGAACGGACAGGTTCATAGAAAACTTTGGTGTTATTAATCACTTGACGATGGACGAATAGTGTCCGAAACATTTGTTGTGAAATTAAGAACTTTTCTTTACGAGGACACAAATTTTCTATAACATCCTCTTGACAAAACTGCATTTTATTATAAAATATATTCTGTACTATTTATTTTTCAAGGGATAAATTTACTTCTTCTTGGAAAAGAAGCTGAAGTATATAAATTATTATTTAAAGTTATGATTCACAAAAACTTCGAGTTTTAATAACTACTTTATTTACTACAAAAATGATTTGTTATTGTTCTACTTTTTGTTTAAAACTTGTAAGTTAGATTAGTACCAAATGTTTGCTGTAATCATTGTATGTATTGCGATATTTTATTGAAATTTCCGATATTTATGGCTATGAAACTGAACACACACACACGCACAAACGCGCATCTTACTTAGTACACTTTTTACTTTCTACTTTTTTTTAACAATACCCCCCCCCCCCATTAATTATTTTTTACATTCGCCATGCTTGGTCATTTTACAACAAACAATTCTTAATACTACATTTAAATGCTTTTTTTATTGTATTTTAGCCCTTTACTTTAGTCTTTTTTCAAAAAAATTATTTTTCATTTTTAATTAACCATAACTTATTATTTTTATTTTTATTGACTCTAAATTTTGTGGTTTTATAGTTATTTTTATTCTTTATTATATTCTATTATTACTTTTTCTTATTATTAACTCCTTTTCTTTTTATTAACGAAAAACTCCTTCAGTAATGATTTTTAAACCCTTTTTTTATGATTTTGTTACATACACTATGTTGTCAAGCCATTCACTGTGTCGCTTTGAACGATTATGAAGAGGTTAAAGTTAAAATTCCAGTCATTACTATAAACAATATATGTTGAACAAATTATTTCACTCAAGATTTAATAATAATTTGGATTACATAGTTTGAATAAAAGAGTTGTTTGATTTATACTATTTCTAATTAAACAACTTATTTTTTTATATATTTTATTTTTATTTTTTTAATAATATTGAGGAACATAGAATACCATATTCAATTATTTTTCAGATAGATAATATTCAACAAAGTAAAAGTTGCAGTAACTTCTTCAAATTGGAAACATAACACAAAACAGAGATCCAGATGTTGAACTAATTTAACGGAAAAGTTTCAAAGGCAACACGTTGTACAAAATGACAGCAGAAGTTTCACAAATTGACAACATATCTATTGGGAGTTTAGAAAGTTTATCTTCTTCTCACACATAACGATATGGGAAGTTTTAGTTTATATTTGATTAGAAATAATTCATGTGTAATTGTTATTAATGTTGGAGATAATATAAGAAATGACATACAGATTCCCTTTTGTACTACAAGTAGAAGACATTCCAAGATCAATGAAAGCTACAATCCTGTTGTAGATAATCCGGGATATCAAAGGATCTTTGATTAAAAAACCTGTACACACCCTATTTATTCCTCCTTATTAATTATTCCATTGTGTTCAATTTCATTACGTTATATTTAATATTTTATTAAAGTAATTAAATAAATAAAAACACAATAAAATCAAACTATACAATTTATAAAAAACAATATTAACGTCAAGTAAATCTTGCAAATAAATGACTATATATATAACCAATACATAAGAAAATGGTAGTATGGTCGTCAGAGTCTATGAATGTATCAACTATGGTTATAGGTATTTCTAATCAGTTGCATTTTTAAAGTTTGTTTATAATGTTGGAACATATTCTCTTGAAAAGCTTAAAAAAAGAAGCTAAATACAAATCACATTTCCATTCAATTCAATAAACATCCATTTAATAAATAATCAAAACAGATTCACTATTAAAGGCATTTGAATTATTTTCTTAAAAAGGAGATACTAATTAAATTGGTTGTATATAGAAAATATAAATAACCTTTCTCGAAATAATATTTTGATTCTAAGTTCTGATGCAATAATTAGCATATACTTAATATATCATATGTATAAATAACTTTAACACAACTTTGTATGCAAATGTAATTTATTTTTTTTCGAAATTAACCTTAAGATTTATAAGTATAATCTATTATCTTATAGAAAAATAATATATAATTCTCCACACGTATATTTAAATTATGAACTCGGCAATTGCTAAAATTCTTTCGTTTTTATTAAATAATCTTCTTTTCCCACAATCATAATCCATGTAATGATAAACACTTTATTCATTAATTTGAAGGTAGGAGGTGAAAATGTTTTATGACGTTATTGGTGATTCGCGGTTGATATTAAAAAGAAAATATAGAAATGTAAACCTAAATGTACGCTATTGTATTTGCATAATCAATTGCAAAAACCTAATATTTTATAGTACTTAGGTTAATCAAAATTGTTTAAATTATTCTGAACGAACCTTCTCCCTTTCTCTGTTTATTATTCAAAAATTGTTTAAGAAAAATTATTTGACGTGTAAATAATATTGCTACTTTTATTGAAATTGCCTCAAGCATTTCCTTTCCGTTAACCTCTGGCTTTTTCTACGACAACCCTCCCTTTTTAGTGTTTTCATCTTTTTCGTAAATAGTTTGCCTATGTACTGTTTATTAAATGAAATACGAGTTTAATATTGTGAATAGTTTACTTTTATAGATGTAATTCAATTTTGGCAACGTGATAAACTATTTGAACGAAGAAAGTAATATGCGTGGAAACAAATTTCATGTTTTACTCTATTATAAACTGCACAATTATTATATTTACACAATTTTAAATGGTTTTCTCATTTAAATACATACACATTTCAATATAATATTTCTTAATTTTCACAATGTGATGTCTCCAGAAAGAACAAATGACCAGCTTACGTCTTTCTATGAAACTCACCTTTCATTATCAGTTTTTTTATCAATACTGGTGGTCAAAAATAAAGTTTATTTTTCGGATTCTGTTGTAACATTGTTGTTAGTTTCTCTCCATCAATTCAACATTTCAAAATGTTATTGACAATGATAAATAATTAGTACTAAGATATACCATTACGTACAAGATTTAACTAAGGTGATTTAAATTCTTCTTATTTTTCTCCATGTTTATTTGATCTTCATAACTTATGGGCATATCTGTATTTCTATGTGCATTTGGAATTATTTCTTTAGAAAACGTTAGGTTCTTGCATAATGATACTTTTATTTATTTATTTTTCAATATTTTATCCAATATAAACTATACTTTACAAAATATGCTTATATTAGTAGTTAACAGTAGAGTAGTTATGTCAAATATAGTAGTTATTATATCAATTAAATTATCGGTTGATTTTACCAGCAAAACAAGTTGCATTTTTATGTTACGTAAAATAATGGAGAGCGACGTGTAGGTAGTAGGCAAGTGATTTAGGTGGTTAGGTTCGCGATCTTTTAGAATTTGATTAGGGACGGGGGTGTCAGCCTGGTACGGAACTACACAATTCGACAAGCTCAGTCCAGCCAGCACCGATGAGCGATTACATACATAAATTAAACTTTATTATTATTCATTAAACTACAATTATTGACTTCACTACTTATTATATAATTTTACGGAGGTGATTAGAAACTAAGAAACTAATGATTTGTACATGACTATTTGGACTAAAATCTAAAATCATCCCCCCCCCCCTCCGGAGTCGAATCACCCGTCACAATTTGGCCTAATGTGCAATTTTATGGGTGGAGTCCATCAAAAAAATTAGTAAAGAATAAACTTTACTAGATACTTATACAAATTGAAGTTCCAGATGCGCTCTGGTCTCGTCTACAGACACTGTGTTGTACTATTACACACCCTTTAATGCCATTGCCAGCGCACGCTGACTTTTAGAGTGGTAAGGAAGAATACCCATATTATGATTACACATGATTTGCCCCTTTAGGACGGTATGCGTCAACTCGCAATGCTTCAGAATCCGAAAATATGATGCACCCTGTTTTGAAGGGGCAAATAGTGGTGAAGAAAACATCAAAGGAGATATTTCCTGTTCTATCTTAGCAGCCACCCATTATCCCAGTAGGCACTCCAGGTAATTTTATTCTCAGCCTATCATTTTAAGGTATGTTTTTCAAAAATTGTTTTTGAAGTGAAACATGCACAAACTAACAACAAACACTTTATTATTGTACTACTGGTATTAACAACATATGCACAAGAGTTATAGCTCACCCGTGTCCATCATTTAGTCCTCAAAACATAATATGTAAAATATGATATGATATAAAATAGATAGTACAATGATATATATTTATATTTATGTATTTTTAAGAAAGTTAGAGGCCTATTGGGACGTACTGGTTTGTTTTTTTGAAAAAATATTATGTAAATAATTTAAAATATTTCGAAGTTCAAACAGCGTTTGAGATGTTATTACGTAATTTTGTTTGCAATTACATCTTTAGTATATCTTAAATAATTATGTAAAAAACAATAATTAAAAAAATAATTAATCATGTTGTTTTCATGATATAATAGAACATACAAGTTACTTTACAATAACTATGAGGTAGATTAGACAAATACCTTAGAGCGAATGATAATAAATATGAAGAGAAGTATATAAGCAAACACATATTTTATTGCAAAAGTTAAGTATATATTACTCGAAATATTGAATTAACATAATGATATGGATATTGATTAGGTTAGACTCACCTAACCTAATCTATCATCAACTTTATTTCAAATCACATGCTTTATCACGTACACTAACTCCATTTATATTTATTATTCATTTTGACTTCCGTTGTTTTTTGAGTATAAAAGTTGACAATGAGATGCTGTTCTCAAAAAACTGTAGATTTTTCAATTCGATTCGAAATTAAAATACACACACATAGTGATATTAAATAGTTCTTATGTAAAAGTGTACTACTAATGAGTCGGTGGATCTTGTAGCTGGATAATCTAAAATTCCATTTTCGTAATCAATAGCAAAATTAAATAGTATATTTGAATATATGTATTGATTTAACACATAAAAAGAACATTGTCTCTGAACCTCGGTCATACATAAAACAATACGAATGGCTTGCTTGTTCCGTCAAAAAATAATAAATTGTAATTTTAATCAAAATTCGTGATTTATTCATAACGAAAGAATATTTAGTAAAAAAATACAAACATCGGTATTTATTGTGAGTTACGTAAATATGAGTTATAAAAATAGTATGAAAAAAATATAATGTTTAATGAAACACAATGTGCTTCCTTATTTGACGTCTCCAAAGTTAAATATTTAAATTTCTTTCTATTCAAAAAGATGATCTGGTAATGTGAAACACAAACCTGGTTTTGTAGTTTCTAACGATTTTTTTTTTAAGACAAAGCAAAACAATGTGAAATCGCATGTTAGACTTTGTTCCACGGGGAAAAAAACAGAGGTTGATAGGACTTTCAAATAAATGAATATTTGAGTGTGTTAAATATTCAATTCCAAAATAAGTTTGTCATTTCTATGTAGAGCTAATCTACATAAGAGAAATATTGAAGGCTACTAATTCAGTTACATAGTCGTGAAAATATATAGTTATATATATATATATATATATATATATATATATATATATATATATATAATGTTGACAATGCATAGCCAACTGTTAAATGCAATAACAAAATACCAATAATTGAATACATAAAATTTTGTTTTATCAATGTACTAACACCGAACGTATTTACAGCTTTCATAAAATAATGTTGGTATATTTATACTTTAGTTTAAAACCTCACACACATATATATCGTTAACAAATAAAAAGGCAGCTGCAAATAAAACCAAGCATTACTAGTACTTGATTTTTACATGATTAAGTTAGAACTTTCTAGATCTAATCAAGGTATATGTAGGGAATTCAATCAAATAAAGGAAAAGTAGAGAATCTTAAACCGAAAGAGCTTCAGTGGTTGTAAATAAGGTTAGAGACATACGTTTCCAGACAACCTGAGATGGATATTTATTTTAGAGTTCAAGGATAGGCAATGGAGATGAATCGCCCTAATTACGTGTTAAGTTTTCAAATATTAGGGAATCAATTTTTGACTTATTACTCATTATCGCTACGACCAAAAAATCATTTGTTTTATAAATTATTAACGAAAACAGCCAATCTTATTGTGTGCGATATGTTATTCAATTCAAGAAAATACCTATTAAAACAATATTAAAAATAAAAGTATAGTCAGTAAGGTAACTATTCAGTACATCGCACAGTAGGAATGACAAGCTCACCATCACCCATACGTATATAAAAATCATAATGAACCTTCCTAATGAATAAAACCAAATTATTATTTTTTTAATTGTTGACAAGCAAAATATTGCATTCATAGAATATGTCAACTTGCTTTTGAATATGTTGTACAATTCTCTCGGTAATTTATACGTAACAATAATTTGGGATAGTATTTTAATACCGCATCAAAATAAATGACTTATTCTGCAAATTTGTAGTAACCAAATGTTAATGTTTTTGGATACTTTTTATTGGTTCTATAGTTCTATATATAGTCCAGTCTGTGATAGGTGTAAATTATAATGCTTGATTTAAACTGTAAAACTGGTAAAATCAAAACTATGAATTATTATGTTTTAAAATGAATACAAATTTGATGTTAGATTTTGAACAATAAATACATCAGATCAGTCGTATCGTTATTGTAGTTAGAAACTTTGCATTTACAACATTCAATTTAACTATCAAACCCATTTTAGGAATACTGGAAAAAAATCTCGAACACAAGTTTTCCAAAAATTACGTTTACTTAATCGAACGCGTTTTAAACGACAAAGTCGCTATCCTCAGTAATACATGAGCTACCATAATTTGTTATTGTAGCTCATGTGTCACTGAGGATGGCGACTATGTCGTTGAAACGTGTTTTTGTGAGATCTTGTGTTGAGTGTTTTTCTATCTAATATTATCTCACAAGTCAAGCTCAATGTTTATTTTTAACTTTTTAGGAAGTGAGGAAAAATTCTGGAAATAAGTGATTGGAGCTTTTGAACTATTAGCAATAACATTTTAGTCTATATTTCATATTCGGCGACAAAAAATGTGTCATTGAAGATGGTTGAATGCATGAAAAGTTTGTGTTTAATAAAAACTTTAGTAGTATACATCTTTCAGGCTTGTTACATCAATCGAATTTAGGATATAACTACTGTGAAAATCCTAATACAAAATAGTTACCAGAGAATATTGCCTAAGTGATTGTGTTGAGAAGAATATCAATTTCTGTACTCTAACTTCATCTGAAATATATAATTACCAAGAACTTGTCCATTTTATATTTTAAAGTACATTTTTTCAAGGTTTCCTGTTACCAAGTGATGTCCTACTGGCTGTTGTAACCTCCAGGAGTAATTATGTAACTTCCGCATGAAGACTACGGCGGAAACAAAAATGTGTTGGTGTTTACAAAAATACAAAGTTTCCTGCATATTACATTTATTATTACGTTTTTTGTATTTGACAGTGTGACGTCCGGTTGTTAGTATGAATATTTTACCTATTGTTTAATTGTGATAATAAAGGTTTTTGATTTAGAGCTCAAAAATATTTTGTTGTTGAAAGAGTGAAGGAATAATTAAAATAACACGCTACATTACTCAAAATAAGAGCAATAAATCTAAATTATTGCAATTTCAAGTATTATTTTACTTTAAGTAATCATATTTTTAACTCAAAATAACCCTTTCTTGAATCGATTCTGTTGGAAAATGTTATATATTATATGTTCTTTTAATATATATTCATATTACACACACACACACACACACACACACACACACACACACACACACACACACACACACACACACACACACACACACACACACACACACACACACACACACACACACACACACACACACACACACACACACACACACACACACACACACACACACACTATTATTAGGTGTAATATTAATATATAATATATTATCATATAATGTCCAGTTTTTGCATGTAATGAAATTGATTAAAACAGATGTCCACACTTTATAACTTGGAAATAATTAATTCAACAAACTTGAAATTTCAGCAGAATGACAATATAAATGCCCAAGATTTTCACAATGTTTAAGTTGTCTTCTTTACAAGTATGATGAGACAACAATACTTGTAACAACAAATGTTTACTAATACACTAAATGTATAATAGTATATTTGTAGCTATTTGGCATCTAAACTAACTTTTAAAAGATTTATCAAGGATTGTCGTATCCTTTGTTTTTCCGTTTAAAAAAATTAGGTTTAAATATTTTTACGTTAACCCGTAAGGTCTTAGTGTTAAGCATACAGACAATACCCAAGTGGTTTTGTACCGAACAAAGCTTTCCAGAGTAAATTATAGCTTAAATTACAATATATGGAGTAAATATTTAAACTGGAGTTTAGTAAAATATATAAAGCGTTGTGTACCGAAGAAAATGAGGTATACTTTATACATATACACGGTTACGTGTTAAAAAGAATTACTTGGCATTTATTAACATTACCTAAAGCACTATCCAGGTGTGTTTTGAAAGTTTAATTTTCTCCTGTGTACGCGTGGTGACTATGTATGACAGGTATCAAAAATTTTATTAATACTTCTCAGAACTAGAATCAAGATAAGATCAATTACAAGAACACATAAAGTAAAAAGAAAAAAGTTTTAATCAATTAAACTTTTTAATATATGTTAGTATAGAGAAATATTTTTATTGTATTCTCATTGTTTATGTGATTCTACTAAATTGTTTTTCTAGAATTAAACCGTCTCACTTATAAAGGGAAATGAAATAAACTTTTTTTTTTTCATTTTATTTACTACTTACCTCGAAATAGTTACAAATTATGATGTTTTACTCTACTACTTACCTCTAATGTTTTATGAGTCAGAAAAGTTAATTAAAGATGAATACATGTATTTCTTTTTTTAATGATTTTGGCTTAAAATCATACATGGCAAATACCTAATTATTACTATTCAAGGGAATTTGAAGTTACTAAATACATCGAAAATAATTGTAATCGGGAATTGCGTTTCCTGAAAGAGGTTTGGGAAGTATCTAAACTTCATCATTCTTAAGCCTCCTTTAAGCTCCCCAATGTACAGCAACTGTGATTTTCTCATAGCTTTTACCATGATATTTCTATTTGTTTTCTAGTGGTATTATTAATTGTGATAAATGTGACATCCATATTGCATTTATTGATTTATGCTTACTTTATGTTGGTTGTAATTTATATCTGACGTTATCCATACTACATATCGTTTTCTATTTATATTTTACATATTAACTAAACTGAATCTACTTTAAATAGTAATTTTTTCATAATTTTAGTTTGAGGCTTTTAGTTTCAATTGTGTATAAAGAATCTGGCGATATGTTATGTATATTTTTACTTATTTATTTATGCTTAATATCCAAATTTCGTTATACTTTATTCTAGAAAAAACTCATTATTTATATATTGATTATTATTATGCATATTTGACTTGTGTTATTAAAGTGTCTATTGAGTGGGATAAAATAAACTATCAAAAATTATATCGAAATTTATAATTGGAACAAACAATTTGAAACAAACAATAATTAACGAATTTTATAATAAATATATTTTAGTAAATTTCTGTAGTTATTGTATTTACCCTGCTTTGCTCTACGATTTTGACACAGAAAGCGACTTTTTATATATTGAATTTTATTCAATTACACTTTAAAAGAATTTTAATTGAAGTAACATAGGTATTACAATTAATTTAACAATTACATACGAATGGAGATTATTGACAATTTAAAATTCATGGTGTAGAATGTCTAGAATGTCTGCTATGAAACACAACAATGTCAGCCATCCTGCTTAGTAAGCCAATATATATTGTATGATAGATTCCTGTTGGTTAAATAACTTGGGTCAAAAGTCTGTACTCGTGACTCGTCGCTGACAGTCAACCGCAAAGGAATTCTACACCAAAAATATCAAATCTTTGAAACTAGGATTTATATTTTCATTTATAATGAAATCAAACGATTTATTTAATTATAGTGTGCAGGCCATTTTAGTTGCAATACTTATAGCAACAATAATATAGTAACAACTCGATACTGGTTCACTCGATCCCTCAGCTATGTTAATTATATAAAGTAAAATTGTAATAGTTTAGATTAAATCTGATGACAAATATCCATTAAAAGTTGTTGAATAAATATGATACAATTTACTATTGTAACATTTAAATATTATTAAAATATCTCATGTTATACAAATTGATTAATAAAAATAGTATATCTATGAAAATTGTTTTCTAATACTAAAAAAGAAAGTTTTAAGTAATACATAGGTTAATATTATGGTTGCTCTCATACACCTAAAGAATGTTACGTGATGGAACAAATCGGTGTTAGAGTTTTTTGAGGATATTATCTCTGTGTTTAGGGTGTCTGAGATCAATAAATCGTTTTTTGGAATGATATCTGTCAATCTGACGTATAAGTAGTGCTCTAAAATAATTATTGTAATTCGTTTTGTAAGTAGACATATTTTTTTCCCATATTTTGGAAATTTTCCTTTTTTATATAATCCGAAATAAGAAGCTGCTATAAGAATAAAACACAAAATTACGGTCTTTCCATATCGAATCTACCGATTCCTTATTTCACTCATTTTCAATTTTCTAAATTCTTCAATAGAGACCATGGACCTCATATAAAATAACCTATATCAATGCTTCAATGCTTTCAACACAAGCTGCTTATAAATAATAAAAATGTTCCTTGATTTGTTTAGGATATATTTTGGGAATTTTTGTTTTGGGGATTGGCGAGTAAGAAAGACTTTATACTCTTTTTGTACAGTTGATTTTATTTTATAGAAACCCAGTTGTACGTAAAACAAAATTTCTCTCACCACTTACTAATTCACACCGTTCGTTATCTTTGATGATTGGTATTATTAGTATTTATGAAAAAGAAAACTATTTCTGACTCAATCTGAAGATAGATATGATAGAGAGAGTTGGGAACTGTGTCAGATATATCAACCATTCATGATAATAACACGCATCTCACGGGTTATGAAACTTTTAATTTTAGAATCATTATTAAGTTTTTTAACTTATTATATTAATATAAAGTAAAATAAACTTAAAATTCAGTTATTTTATAATTGTATAAAGATATACACAATTAAATCAAGCCATAGATTGGTAACAGAAAAATCCCATTTTTCCTAAAAATAAAACAATATAATTTTAAGAAAACTGTTTAAATTGAATAGGAATACCTTTTGTAAGTGTTGTTCCTTTTCGTTCATTTAATGAATTATGTCTAAATTTGAGGTTATATAATTGTATCCCTAGTTTAATACTGTTTTAATTAAGTACATGACTTACAAACATATAGACTATATATAAATATTTATAACCAGTTAAAATATACAGTTATAATTAATTCATGTTTTGTCACTTTAAACGTATCGGTTTTGTTTGGTTTACAACCACCTCTAATATTTCAGTACATATTCTCTTTTATAATTTTATCCGTTCTGCCATGTGATATAGACTAAAAAAATAATATAGAAAAGTTAAGTTGTCTTATTTGTAACATCAATTTCTTTGTAAACAATTTTCGAGTGAGGTGAACGAACAAGTTTCCAGAAAAACCCAACAAATGCTATGAGACTATTTTAAACAATGGAGGTATGGTAAATAACGACTTACTTTTGTTTTACTGTTGCAAACCCGTTCCAAATTTTGTAGTAAAAGTTTATTCTTTAAACACACAGTACTCTCAGCGGCTCTCTTTAGTGAATTCGTAATTCTGATTGAACCAAGCTTGATTTACAACTTTCACCAAGTTTGTCTTAGGATATATCCTTCTATTTCAGGTCTTTATTAACAGGTCTTTCTTGAGCAACCATAGTTCTACGACCTTGACGCTATTCTAGCGATAGAGGTTTTTATTTTATAATCTTTTCTTACTTTTTTTTAATGTGATGATTACCACGAGATTTTTGCCTTTTAACAACAAGGTGAATAAATTGAACACATAAAACCTAATTTTAGGACAAATCACTTTTTATAATTACTATGTCTTCAGAAAACTCCTAACCTTATTCAAAATGTACGATCTTTAATTTAAGGAAAACAATCTTTATGTACAACTCCACCACAAAAAAAAAAAATGTTAGTGCTATCGTTTATATTGTATAATCATTTCCCTCTTTTCGTATTCAATAACTATATATACATACAATTATATATTAAATTCTTATATTTAGTTAATTTGCGTTTTTGTACTATATATTGTCATAAATATTACAATGGGAAACTAAGAAACCAAAACATTCCTTTAACAAATTTCCATGCAGAACACTTCGATATACGATCAGTATACCTCTTGTGATTATCTTATCTAGATAACGAAACTTTTTTTTTTTTCAAAAACAAAATTCAAAATCTCCGACAAACAGATAAAACCGGTGGAAGAGGTAAATGGAAAAAAAAAGAAAAAAAGTTATTGAAAATCACATTATTTGTCACAGAACTGTTTTCCAATGACTTTTAATTCCATACTATACTAACTAGGAACTTAAATTTAATTTCAATATTATTACTATAAGAGTGTGAAACGTAAAAAAGCTTTCATAAAAACATAATAAAACTAATAGAAGTGATTATTTCTACAACTAACCTTCTAGTTTATTGTCTCTTACATTCTAGAAACAATAGAATTTGTCTTTATTTCTGCGACACAATACAGACTATGCAATTAATTATAGTTTCTGAGTGCATTCCAAAACTCATTTAATTTTGCAAGAAATTGTTTCTTTCTATCTTTACTTTGATACACTACTCCTTCATTATGTAGTTGATATTTGTTGTTTTAGGGTTAATAGTTCCTAAAACTTGAAAAATAATTAGTTAACCAATACTAAAGTGAATCTAATTATCTACGTCGATACACCTAAATTAAAGAAAGAGAAAAGAAAAAATCAAGCCCTTACAACAAATGAGAGTTTTCGTTTTGGAAACAGATGAAGTTGATTAAAAATATTTTAGTCTTCTAGAATTTGACGGCTAACCTTGACTAATATGAAACAAATAATTTCATTATCTTGCAGTAAATGAATCTCAACATTGTATGAAAATTGCTTTATCCTTTCATGGGTGTTGATATCTTTGTGCATATATAAGATTAATAACTTATAAACTTTATATAACAGAGTTAATTTAAGGCTAATAAATTAACAACGACAAATATCACGTGAGGTTAGGGTGGATTTTTGTACTCCATGTAACAGGATAGAGGAGACGAAAAAAAGTTGAGTTAAGAGAGAGTGATCTTGTCCCAGAGAAATAGAGCTAAGTAAGGACATCAATTTTCTGGTCAGTTAACTCTATATTATCCTAGTCTCCAGTAGCTTAGAAAATGGTTTTTCAACCGGTTGGAATTATATCTTAACGATATATCTTTACCATATGACCGCTTACCTCTTGGACATTCTGGTAGATATATATATATAGGACACAGGAAGGTCACAGATAGACATTATAGGAGCTACATATTATCTGGAAAGCAGAATTTTGAGTTTATTTTATAATGTAAATCTGTAAATCTTTGAAATTTGGGATAATCTTTAGTCATATAACATGCACCGTAAATCAACTAGGGATGAACAAAAACAAAAAATATGTTAGTAATTATAAAAAGAATGTATGTAAAAGATTAAAACCCTTCTTGCTCTTATATCCTCCTTATATATCTTATGCTCCTTCAATAAAAACCGATCAAAAAGGCATGAAGGACTACAATTACACCGTCTGTTTAATAATACAAATAATATCTCCCATTATTTAATTTATATACTTTAAAAAATGTAAAAGTTTAATACTTTGTTTACTTATATCTCTTCTATTTGCATTCTCTGCAAACAGTTAAACACCTCCAATCTATCATTTGAATTACATAAATACTCAATACATCTGTAAGCATCAGTTTCACAACAGGGAGCCTCTATAATCCATCTATATAGACATGATATTATTAGTGTCTCTTATTCTTTTGTATCAAATAAACGGAAACTGTAGTAAAATGTTAGGATATAAATTAAATTGACAAAAATAACAACTATAATTTATATTTACTTAAAAGTAACAATATGAGGTTTTATTTAAGATTATTTATTAATTTATTACTTGCTTATATTTCTGTTTTATTTGCAGGATATAAGATTTATTGTAATATATATATTGAATTCAGATTTAGAGCTGATTATACCTGATTTTGATGATGGTAGGCTATAGAATAAATTACATAAGCCTTTAAAGTTTTAATGATGTACACAATGTATTTATTTATATTATTTCTTACAGAGACTCGCATCAAATAATTGTTTTAAACTTGAAGTTTTGTCGTTGTAGTAGCATGGAAAGTCCATTACCAAAGACATACAGGATAATCTAACAGCTGTAATTTAGGTTTTAGTTTTCAATTTATAAAATTCAATTGTAAAATTGTTATTTTTTTCTCATCATGATAAAAAAATATAATATTCACAAAAAAAAAATATTTATTATAGTCATAAAAATTAATTTTTAACATATTAATTAAAGACAATTTGTTTTTCCAAATTCATGAAGTTATGTATGTTCATCCATGGTTAGATATTAATATATGTTAATAAATATACAAATCCGAATTGACTTTGCTATGTTGTCACTTTTGATTTCCAGTACACATTTGATAGAATCATTCTAGTCTACCATTTCTAATCTACTATAAAACAGTTCAAGTTATGAATTATATTTGTTTAAAAACATATATATATATATTTACAAAAACAGGATGTGATTACTTGTTAAGCCTTAGTAATTTATTAAGGTAGCATCTGCTCAAAGACAAACACATACTGAGACATTATTTGCACAGTAAATATAGAAAATTTCTTCTCCTGTCTTCATTTTCTCTCGTTATAGTATATGTCAAATAAATCCCAACGCTTTGACTTGAAAGGAGACAAAAGGACTGTATCCTAACGTTGAAGTTGCCTGTATTTTTTTGAAAGTTAAGTTTGTGATATCTATGACATACTTGTTCATAATAATTAAATTAGGTTCTTTAAATATATAAGCAACATACTACCGCTACACGTTCTTTTCCATTTATCCTCATAATTTTCTTAACTGAATTTTTTGTGAGTTTTAAATAAGGCACGCACTTAGTTTACTTGATATTGAGTTATTTTTTATACTTCCAATTTTCTCAGTTAAGAAAACTTGAAAGGCTTAATTTTCTAATAACAAATTTCATTTGTCTTTCTCTCTAGTTATTTAAATTGAGGGTAGTTTATTTAAAACTTTGCAATTGCAATTTTAAGAATTATTTCATATTCCTTTATTCCATTACAAATTGTCTTTACTGTCAATTTTCAATGCCTTTCATGTAGAAACATATATTTATAAAATGAATTTATTCTTTACTATATTTGAGTATTGTATACTTATTATACCTATCCCCTTATAAATTGCGATAATTTTCTATCTTCTTCAAATGAACAATATATCATTTATTATGTTGAATTATTAGGCAACATTTTAAATGATTTTAATTTAATTTATATATTTTTACAATAAAATGTACACAACTTTCATAATGTACTTAACAAAATCGGCACTTTGTAAAAGGCGAATCAAATAATCACAGTTTGAATTTCAAATATATATATATATATATATATATATATATATATATATATATATATATATATATATACTTTAAACTTAGACAACATTCATACTAGGTATGTAAGGAGTAGACCAAACAACAATTTTCGACTACATTTAAATAACACAAAACAATATAAATTTATATATACGCCTATTTGTAATAAACGAAATTAACAAATATATTATATATATATATATATATATATATATATATATATACGTCCATGCCATTCCTACCGCTTTTCACTCACGCGCATGACATTTCTGCCGTCCCAAGACCTTTCTGCCAGGCGGCAGAAATGTCGTGTTCATAAATGAATGATGCGTGAACATAACAATTTTTTTTAGTTTTTTTTTTTTAGAATGGTAATATTTTTTAAGCTATAATAATCTTTAATTATAATAATGTTACACATTAAATAGCAATTTTCCATTTATTTTTTCATTTTCTATAAACGCTTGTAAAAATATGAAATGTCAGGGATAAATCTGAGAAAGTCAATTCTTAAATAAAGCAATAAAACTTGTTCTTTATTATTAAAAAAAAACTTAAAATTGACGTTAAAATTTCATTAGTATTTTGTTATGATTTAGTTGTATATCATTATTTAAAGAATTTTTCAAAATAAAGTTAATAAATCAACTTAAATATAGAAAATGTAAGTAATATTTATCTTATAATGAATGATTTATAAATTTAATCTTCAAAACACATTTAATTTTGGTTTCTTCCTTATAAAAAGTAATGAGTTTAGTTATAAAATTGAGCAGGAATATAGGCCTACTAATAATTATTTGTTCTACATTTATTTTAAGACTTTTAAATAGATTCAATGTAAAAATTGATATTCGCATCAAAATATTAATTAACAGAATAGTTACTAATTTTTTTAAAACTACAATCAAACAATTATAATAACCTTTATAAAATTCTAAATTATTCAAGCTTTTTAGTGAAAAAAAAGTTATTTTTTGGCACATTATTTTCCGAGATTAAGTTAAAAATAAAACTTTGGTTATGGCATCTCTTTTTCAAATTCTAATCTCATGGGGACCTGATTATATTACTACAGCTATCAAATTGTTCATTTTCAATTTGCATTTAATTATTTTCACGTTTAGGGTTAAGGAAAATAGATTTATATATATTGTGTAGTATTATTTGTTATGGTAAACTATGTTATTGTTGTAGACTAGTTTCATAACCTCAATAATAAAACATAAATCTCATTTTCAGAAAGCATACTGTAAATGTATATTATATAAACTATGCAAGTATTGAATAAATAATTTTTAATTATGAACAAAAAAGTAAAATTTTAATTAACCTACTATTATGATATTTTTGAAAGAGTATTTACGATTAATTAAATTCTTTATTACTTCGGCTATTATTTTTACAGAGAATTTTGTAGGACTCTCCAATTGTAAATAAATACGCTGGATAGTTAGTACTTAGTGTAAACTTTTTTTTTTTAATTAAAGATGCATAGCCTACTATTTGAAAGTACAGTATACCTATTTTTAATTATTTTTTCTCAAATGTCCCTGAAATTATGAATTTTGTTTCAAACACAGATTTTGCCAAAAAATCATTTTCACAGCTTTTGCTTAATTAAATGATTTCATTATAATATTTTCCGAAAGTTTTTTAAATTTCTATAATAAAAGGTAAGACAACTTAATGTTTTAAAAAAAAATTTTTGATAACAAAATCTAAGATTTTAAATTGAGTTTATCTTTTATAGCCTATTTGTTTTTATCCATCTAAATAAATATAAATATATAAATATAAATGTTTCATATAACTTGAAAGTTACGATACTTTAAGGAATAGCTGACTAGAGCGTTTTAAAACATTTTGGATTTTTTTATAAAACTATTTCTATATGTTTTTAAAATTAAATCGCATCCAAAGGAATTTTTTATATAAAATACCACAAAAATTATCATTTATTTGGATACAAACTGACTAAATTACCCTTTTGGCAGAAAAAAACTATCTTTTTAAAAAGATTTTAAAAGTCATAATTTCATGGTGGTTTGAAATAAAATGTGTTTTACTCCAATTGTTTACAATTATTGATAAGTACCAGCCATCCTGTAAATCATCAAAGGTTAAATTATATTTAATAAATAAATAATAATTTATAACTCACCGTCTGTGACTTAACTTTACAAACAATATGTAGTCCTATTGAAAATTCCTATACAGGTTTATTACAGGTAGAACTGAGTTTGGATATACTTTCAAACATTATATTTAAAAAAAATATATTAGTACCTTAAAATAAAAAAATTAAGACGTTTATTTTCATCAAGACTTCATTTTAATACCTTATAAGATAATATGCTCACAAATTTGATTGAACCGTTAATATTTTTAAATGACATTGAAAAAAAAATCTATTTATTAATCATGCACGGATATTTTTAGAATTTTTTACTTAATTAACATGTAATAGATATATAGTCCTACAAAAAAAATGTGAGCACTCTAGTTTGAAGGTGAATAGAAAAATAACCAAATGACCTAGCTTTATTTTGTGTCGGTAGTTATAATTTTTGAAGTTATGGCTCATAATTATTAAAAGAGGAAGAGCGTAAATAATGCATATTTTAGATATATTTCAAACATCTTAATGAAATTTTAATAAATTTGATTTTTATATTATGGTGTACAAGTTTGAGCTTGTGTTACAAGGGCGTACCCAGGATCAAAACTAGAGGGGGGCAAGCCGGTCATTCAATATAAAATTGATTATTAAAATAGTTATTTCAAGAATTGTATTACATTCCAGCAACAAAATGTATAATAAAGATTTATTTTTGCTTCCAGGGGGGGCAGCTGCCCCCCCTGCCCCTCGCTGGGTACGCCCATGTTGTGTTATCCTTTCAAGGAAAATATATGTTTATTTGTTGAAACAACATTTTCTCCGGAGTGGAATGTTGTAAGATTACTTGTTTGGTCCTGTAGTGATTACAAGGCATGAAGATTAATCAGATTTAAATATGAGGATAATATAAAAGAAACCACTGGTTTGATTCATTGATATTTGTATCAGTTAAGTAAGGCTGCGCACAGCAACAAACGGTGTGCGAAAAGTTAAGAAACGAAGTAAGTATTTAAAATTAAATATTACATGCTGGTATTATTTATTGTTGGATGTAGACATTTGTTGTTAGGTATGGTTATAGAACTAGGCTGTTTATAGAGATTTAAATCACACCAATGTATTTCGGATATGGACTTTGTTTAAAACTTACCATATGACTAAAGAGTAGGTACGGTGGATATTATAACTTCAGATATATTACTATAGTAGTTTATTTTATGTTTAGATAAATTATTATTGTACGTTTATTTATTTTTTTATGGGTGAGGTATTAGACCTACCAATAAGTAACTATACAATCGACTTATGATAATTAAATATGGATTTTAATCTATTATTGAAATTATTTTTATGAACTCCAACTGATTGTTCCAATGATTGCTTCCATCTACATCTTTTGTTAGCTAGTTTTGATAGTAGGCCCCTACCATTAAAATGTACAATTCAGTTAAAATTATTATATATCCCTTTGAAGTTTACATTATTATTTTGTTCCTTACTTTTCTATGATACATTTTCACCTTTCCATACATACCTCTTTCCACGTCTAGCACACAGTTTCTCTTTCTCATATTTCAGTAAACAATCTAAGAATTTTGTAAGTTATAATAAAATGATAATAAAACACATTTATTTTTATTTTTTAATATCCACTTTTAAAAAAAATTGTGTTTTATTATCTTTAAACACGGAATTCCACTAAGAACCATCGGTCTCAACAGCAATGAAAAATAATAATAATAATAATAATAAAATGCATTCTCTCTCTCTCTTTTCTTACCCCTCCCCACTACTTCCCATCTACTGTCAGTTTTTTTATAGGCTTACTCACTTTTCTATCACTCACTCATATACTACCAGTGTTCTATTCTAATATTTTGCATTCCAAATCTTAATTCAAGATGCCTTATGTGAAAATCAATGCACTGTCACAGGTCAGAGGCGTCGGTGTGAGCTGATGGGCTAAGTGATCCCAATGAATTAAAAGATTTGATCACTTAGTTAAATAACATTGTGATATAAATTATTTCAGCAATATCATCTTCATAAAACTTCTAATATGTATTGGTTGTAAAGTACTTTTTATTTATTACAATTTAAAAAAAAATTTAAAAAAAAACAAAGCACTGGTTTTGGTTTTATGACAATAGTAAAATTCCAATTCATAATATTTTGAATGTATGTAAACTATTTTAACTTTGAAATATAATATATATGATAGGATTACATTTCTATTAACACTTACAAGTATTTTTATAGAATGTAAAAATCACCTTTGGAAGTAGAATCAGAAGAAAAATGCATTCTAAATATTATTAACACATTTTTATTAACTCGCTTTCTTGTCTGTCTGTACAGGTGGAAATTTTAAACTAACTTCTAAATGAGCTAGAGACTTGAAATTTTAAACATAGCTCGGAACTGGATGACAATGCAATATTAACTCGTTTTCGGCCCCTAATTCTCTCTCAAATTCAATATTGTCTTATACAATGAATATTAGCTGTTGTTGAAATAAGTTATACATGGTTTAGGATATAAAAATAATAATTAGATTTTCTTAATGATCCCTCTAATTAAATATTGTCTTATACAATGAATATCAGCTGTTATTAAAATAAAATATACATGGTTTATGATATAAAAATAATAATTAGATTTTCTTAATTCTTCCTCAAATTAAATAGTGTCTAATACCATTAATATCAGCTGTTATTGAAATAGGTTATGTGCATTATTGACAGCTAGCTTAGCACTTATGGGATACGTTACGACATGGTTTAGGTTATAAAAATAATAATAATATTTTCTTTAAATGTTTTTTTTAATTTTTCATGGCACAATACAGATTTATAACACCATACAGTTTGTCCTGAAAATTTGTGTAAGTACAAAGTAATAAATTGAAATAATTAAACTATTGAAAAAAGATAAAATAATATGAAAATTTGTGATTTTTAAGTACAAAGTTATAAAATGAAATAATTATACTGTTGAAAAAAAGATAAAACAATATGAAAATTTGTAATTTGTAAGTACAAAGTAATAAAATGAAATAATTAACAGATTTAAAAAAATAATAATCATAACATAGTATTTTTTTAAAAAGTATACTCATAACTAAGTAAACATAATCTCATTTCAGTTATTGTTATGAATCTTACACCAAACTTGACACAATACCGCTAGCCCATCTAATGGTTTGAACAATGTTAAATTAAGTTGAGTTAAGTCGTGTGGGTTTTTAAAATACTTTTTACATGGCTACTTTCAAAATATAGGGCCTATTTAAGAACAACAAGGACTTAACCCAATTTAATCTAACACCTTTCTAGACCAAAATAAAGTACGCAAATACAACACTAAAAATCATAAAATAATAAAAAATCAATTTGCCATGTTTATAAAACGCACTAAAAAGTATTAAATAAATAATCATGCCCCATAAAGATTTTTAACTCTGTACAAATTGACCTGAAAATATGGGACTGTAAATTTTTAATGGTAGCTTTTAAAATAATTGTAAGATTTAAAATGAAAAACTTGGAGTGCATGGAATAGATGAAAATTAAATTTATAAATCTGGATAGAATTTATATAGCACAGGGAGAAAATATTTAAATTTAAAAAAATTTAAATTAACTTCAATGTCCTATCTTACCAAAAAGGGTTAGCATGTTAACTAACTCTGTGGGTTCTTCCTGGAGTGGCGGAGGAGAGAAATTTTAACAACTATCTTACGATTATATATATTTATAAAAATAAAACATAATTTACAATACCAGAGCATCATATTATTATAATGAATAAAATTATCAACAATCTTCAAGGTCAATCTTGGTTTTAACAAAGAGAATAATCAGGAATTCGGAATGGAGCCTTTATCAGACTTTATTTATTTTGTATTGTCTGTTCTAGCTATTAATATGCTTCCATAACTGTTTAATAATTTGTTAGAAGAAACTTATGTAAATTAAAACAACAATTTTTTAGTATAAACCACAATATTTTAATTGAATTCTTGTATAAGTCCTTGACAATGCTTTAACTAACGAATCCATGGTCGGCAAGTTTCAATTAAAATATTGTGGTTTATACTAAAAAAATATTGTTTTAATTTATTTAAAATGGAATACCACCAAGTACCTACGGTCTTTAGCATAAATAAATAGAAACTTAAGTTATTATTTTACACTATTGATTTCTGTGACACGTTTAGTTTTGTACAGATGTTCGGTTAATCTTGATTTTTCGGGTCTGTAGTATTTTAGATGGGCTAAATGTTCTTTAAACCTAGTGGTGATTTTTCTCTTTGTTTGACCAAGATAAGTCACAGTCATTAGGGCTACATTTAAATTCATAAATAACAGAAATAATAGAAGTTAAATTTAATATAGGCTAATATTTTATGATTTTTTTAATATTGAAGCTGACTTGTTTTTGTTTTATTTTTAATAGATTGTCAATGTAGGTCATCATACTACTAACAGATCTATTTTTATAAAAATGTTTATTTATTTTTTTTTTTTGATAAAAATTATAATTTTATCTCTTAGAATTGTTTTTCCCCAAAATATCATTTCCGAACTCAGAAAAAAGACGTTCTTTCTCCAGCGGAGTCTACGTTTTGCTAGATATTTTAACACTTTTAACAACTTCATTATCTTCCGATGATTCTGAATCTTCTTTACACTCATAATTAGAATCAGAATCATCGGTTTCTAATGGATGTGCATTTTTCTTATTAGAAAGTGTTAAAGGAAGCAGGAAGTTCTTTTTTCTGAGTTTGTTTGCCAACCTATTAAAGTATTCAATTTTGGCTTTTTTTATAATGTGTACAACAAGGCTGCTCAAAAGCTCATCATACACATTATGTTTATCCTCAGCATTGTTGATTGTGGTTAAAAGAGAAATGGTTTTGTAACTATCGTATTTTTTATATAAATTGGATGGTTTTCGACATATTCAACATTAAAGGTTTTAAACCTCCAACAATTTAAAATATACGTATAAAGTCTATATTTTTGGCGAACTATACGCAAAATATTGACGCAAATCATTAAATATAATTCACATGTAATATCTTTTTATAAAAATAGAATATGTTTTTGTAAAAAAACGAAATGGTGGATAGATGGGAAACGATGCGTTTTGGGATATGTTTATAATATTTTTTTAAATTTATAATCACACTCTGATTTGTCTAAAAATAAACAAGCAACGTCATGTATAAGATGCACGGTTTTTCTTCTGTCGTCTAAAAATATTCTAGTTTATTTTATCATTGTATAATAAAATAATTATACAGATAAATATATATACATAATCAAATATGTATTTGTGTATACAACTTTTCGTGGGCACTACTGATATTCCGTAAACTATTAATCCTAGGAAAAACTTTGAAAGGAAACTTAAAACTATCTCAACTCTTTAATGGCATTTAGAACCCTTTGTGAAAACCGTGTGAAATTCGTTGATAATGCAACATGTCAGCTCACTTTAAAATTCCAACTGGAACCGGTTACTATTTTTTAAAAAAATTCGAGTTTTAAAGCGTATCTGGGACAGTTTTAATGTTGGGTATTGTTTGATAAACCAACTCGTGAATGAGTTAATGCTTTTGGACTTTTGAAAATTTTAAGATTTGTTCATAAGTGGGATAGATTTTGCTTCAGTTTAAAAATTCGACTTAGCATAGTTTAGGAAGTGTAAACAACAATGCAGGACTAAAATAAAAAAATAAAATAAAAACTTACTTGGGGAACATAAAAAAACTTCCTAAAATATACTGTAACTAGCCGTATAGGTCAACCAGTACTCTGTATACGGTATTTAATAAGGGAAAATACAGTAGATTAGTTTAAAAATTGTCATGAAGTAAGTTTGTATCATTGGTAGAAAAGGTTGTTCTATCAAGAAGTAAGCTATTGTTGTAGGTATAATGTAGTCAGTTATTCGGCGAAACAACACAAATTATCAGGTCAAAGCCCAAAATATTACCACCACCACCCCTGACATTTAGATATTATAAACAGCCTGATTAAATATTTTTTTCTTTTTAATTTATTCCTTCAGATTACCGATGAGGATTAATCCCATGATCATAATTTGAAATGAATATTGTAAGTAAAACAATATTCTTAGTTTATTAATTAAATATTATATTCTGTAAAGTTGTCCACATCATTCTATTATAACAAATTAGTATTAGACATATTTAAAATCTTTAAGGAATTAAAGTACAAGACTCAAATGAAGTACGTAATTAATTACAAACTACCATTTTATTCCCTGGAATCTAGTATCTAGCCACGGTTACACTGCTAGTTCCTTTATAAAATTTCATTATAAACAACATATTTTGTTAGCCCTTCTCGCTGCAGGATCAACAGGTTGTCAGGAGAGCATATTCGTGAACAGCAGCAGTACATTTAGCCATGGGAGGAACAAATATCCCCATTTTATTATATACCGAGTATTGAAGTTTTAAGTATATAATATGTTTTAAAACTTCACGAAAAGTCATTGAGAACAAAACACTGTATTAATTTCAATTTCTTTTATAACCCCTTACATATGTTGGGTACACTTAGGGAATTCTAGGCAATTATTAAACCATTATTATTATTTATGGAATATAATTTAATTATTGAAATAATAAAATATATCATTGTTTTCGTAATTATTAGAAAGTAACTCGATTTTATAACTAAATACATGGCCTGTCGTATGAATATAATAAAGAAAACTGAGATATCATTAGAATTGTACTCTAAAGTTGACAAAAAAAGTTTATTTTAAAACAATGCCGATATATTAAGTATTGTACAAACATAATTTAAACATCAGATGTTTATAGAATTATAGCATAATCAAAATGCAATCAGTACATACAACAAGCTAATGTAAGCGTTATAATTAGTCATCAGTTAATTGATATTAGTTGCCTGAGGTAATTGGACCTTAATGCGTTTAACTCTGTAAATTAATGTATGTACAGTACTAATCTATCTAATAATATTAAATAATTATATTAAAATAACAATTGTGCAAAAATTATATTTGATTTGCAGAAAAGGCTGATAACCATAATATATTTAAAAATATATACATCGTAAAATTTTTTATTAAAGTTTTAAATAAAATTAAACATATAGACATTGTAACCTGCACGAAATATCTTATTGTATAATCTCAACTGTGTTTTAATTATGTTATACTTACAACCTAATACATAAAATAATATGTTATAGGATAAAATAAAGCAACAAAGCTTAAAGTTTCAAAATATTTTAATAATACAAATGAGCTACAGTTTTTTCGCCTTGCGGCATCATCGGGCAACTGATAATTAACAGGTATAGACAACTATTTAAACATACACAAGTAACAGGAAACTGAAATACAATAGAGAAATCGGGAAAGGTAGGGGGAATGACCAAACAGGTAGATAAAGGTTAGTGAACTATGTTAAGGATGGGTTTTATAAGGGGTGACGAATTTAATACAATTTGGTCATTTAAGTTGAAAATAGGCCTAAGTGAAATAGATCTATTTATTTCTAAACATTCTAATTTTTTTAATCTACCGATTTTATTTTCTATATGTAAGAGTTTAACATTCAATTTCGGAACAAAACTATGACCTGAGTGCTAAAGGTGGTTAGCAAAGTTAGAGTTTCTACAGGCATGTTTCCAGCTATTTACATGTTCTTTAGTTCTAACTTTTATAGATCTATCTGATTGACCTATGCACTCCGTAATTGACCTAATGTATATTTTGTAACACATATATATTTAATGTGTTCACTTAGTTTTGACTTTATTGGTTTAACCACAAATATATATATATATATAGAGAGAGAGAGAGAGAGATAGAGAGATAGAGAGAGAGAGAGAGAGAGAGAGAGAGAGAGAGAGAGAGAGAGAGAGAGAGAGAGAGAGAGAGAGAGAGAGAGAGAGAGAGAGAGAGAGAGAGAGAGAGAGAGAGAGAGAGAGAGAGAGAGAGAGAGAGAGAGAGAGAGAGAGAGAGAGAGAGAGAGAGAGAGAGAGAGAGAGAGAGAGAGAGAGAGAGAGAGAGAGAGAGAGAGAGAGAGAGAGAGAAC